>BSBM01000942.1:3767500-4077500 GCA_027924585.1 Larix kaempferi
TTTCTTAGACAAAGCATTTTCCAGACCATTTAATTCTCGGAAGATATGCTTGAAACATATGTGAGTAAAATACTCTTTCAATCACTCAATGTTCTTCATCCAATTATTTAAATTGAGTACCTGCAAAGAAAAAATTCCAGCTGCCCAATCAATGACAATACGTGAGTCTCCCCACATATTGATATTGAAAAGTCCTTTTCTACGAGAGATCCATAATAATCCCCAAAGAACAATCAGTAGCTCCGCAAATGTGCCTATACATAGATATATAAGGCTCTTACTCTCTGTAATATTTTTTTTTAAAGTTTATTCACAATTTTGGTAATGTTCAAAATAAAATATTTCAACTTGTGAAAATTGGGAAAACCATTTAAAAAAATATAAAATTTAGTTAATCTTAAAAAAAACATCGAAAATTAGTCTATAAAATAAATTTCATTCCTAAAAATTTGAAGACAAAAAAAATTAAATTACCTTATAATACCCATTAATAAATCAAATATATTAAAAAATATATACATTTAAACTTGTTTTTATGGTATAGGTACATTTCTTTCCTTATACAAATTCAATATGAAAAACTATTACCATGTAAACATACATAAAACAAAGTGTATTTTTTTTTAAGAGATCTTTGGGAACACTCCTTGTGTAATCCTCATGTTAAGTTCCAATGGTGTTGTTGATTTGTGAGCAAGTAAAATAGTGTTTGTTTTTAGCATAAAGTATTGGATGATTGAACAGTTAGGGATAAATGTAAAACCTATATGGTTTAATAAGGTTTTTTGGTAGGTTGTTTTTTAATCATAATTATTGAATCTCAAGCAACAATATAAAAAAAAAACACTAAATATATTTATACTAAGCAAGTGTATTTATATTAATCACTTAAATTTGAACTTTAAACTTTGTTTGTTAAGTATAAATCAAGTTGGCCGATTCCTACGTTGAAGTGACATTACCATGATAATGAAAGTTGGATTTTACCATTATAAAAAGCAAACTTTAACGTTGAAATTCCCACTCACACGTGGTAGGTAAGAAAATGTTGAGATGTGGATCCCCTCTAAAGGTTAGGTTAGGTGTGGCAGTGGATAATTTTTTTTAAGAGGTTGTTGAGAGCTTTTTATATTATAACAGATAAAACGTAGTGTTTTGGGTGTCCTTTCAACTTATGAGAATCCTACATTCGAGTTCCATGTGCATTTTATTTTATTTTATTTATAATTAATTAATAAATTTGATTTTTTTATAAAAATTAATTTTGTTTAATTAAAATAAATATTTATAATATTAATTAATTTAATTATATATATGTAAATGATGTTTTTGTTGACTCTTTATTTTCATCAAATTAATTTTTATAAAAAAAAAATTTGTTTTATTAAATAAATAATTATAATATTAATTAATTTAAGTGTATATATGTAAATGATATTTTTATTGAGTTTTTATTTTTTGGAAGTGATATGATGTTCTTATTGAGTTTCTATATATTAATTATATAATTTAATTAAATATATAATTATGACAATATTTTGATATAGCTTTTAAAAAAATCAATAAACTAAAAATTAAATTTTAAAAATTTATAATAATAAAAATATTTTAAAATTATATTAAAAAATATCATAAAAACAATTCAGATCCCTATTAAAATACATTTTGAATAGACCGTTGGCCCAGTCATTAACCGTACGTCTCCCTTATGAGATTAAGCGAGTCACTAAACCAAGATACATAATAAAACACATATTATTTATAATTAATATTAATATCATCAAGATGACAAACGTGATCTTATCGCAAAGAAAGAGATGCATGTAACGATCCATGTAATTATCTTGACCTTAAGATGTAAATCAGTTGCTTATTCTCTTCCATATTTTAAGCGTTCTCCTCCATATTGAGAAGTGATGTGTCCTGTCAACAATCTCACATAATTACTTTTAATTTCATTCAAAGGTCTTTGAAAGTTACTTTGTTGAACATTGTAGTTTTGTTTAATATTGTGTAATTACTTTTAATTTCATTCAAAGGTCATTGAAAGCTACTTTGTTGAACATTGTACTTTTGTTTAATATTGTGGATTGGTGTTTAATTTAGGGGCTCATTTTCATATGTAAAAGGTTTCAATTTTAAAATGATTGTATTAATGGTTTTTAAATAATAATAATAATAAATTTTAAAATTATTATATTAATTATTTTTAAATAATAATAATAAAAAATTAAGAATGCAAGTAATTTGTTAAACATATAAGTTTGGTGTTTAATATAAGTTTGGTTTTTAATTTAAAGATTCATATTTATAAGTAAAAAGTCTTAAGTTTCATCTATTTAAAATTAATATTATTAGATTATAAAATTATATTCACATTATAACAAATAAAATAGATATCTTGCGAGACATTATGGTTTGGTGTTTTTTGGTTAGTGATATATATGATAAAAGTTTTCTACTTCATTTCTTTCTTTTTAAGGGTTTTGTTAGGTTACAACAACTCTATTCACAAGAAGAACAAGTGTAATGAACAATTCATTCCTAATTTTTTTTAAAAAGATTTGTTTCATGAAGAGCAGAGTTAAAGTGCATAACCTGTTTTGCAAGTTTATTGTTAAGCAAGTATTGAAGTTGATGGCACAGACCTACAATGGTTGCAATGAAATTGTCCTCAATGTTTTTCTTTACAAAGATTATAAATGTTACTTGGCTGATGATATCAACGCCTTATCAAACACCCTAGTATAGTGTTTTAGGTAGTGTTACATCTCCATAGGCAAAAAGCACCATAGTCTGGTGTTTTAGTTAGTGATACATCTCCATATGCAAAAAGGCCTTGAGTTCCACCTCTACAAGCAATGTTGTTAGATTGCAACAACTCTATCCACAAAGATAAACTACTAGTGACCTAAGTATCTTATCATCATTGACAAATATTTTGATTAAGGATTTATATTCACAAATAAAAAGTTTATAGTTTCACCTCGAAGTAGCTAGATTATAACAATTCTCCACACTAGCTAGATTATAAAAATTCTCCACACTAGATTGTGAAGCATTCCCACGGATCTACAGACTAACGGACCGGTTGGAAGGTTTAGGGTTTCTGCTCAATGGCAGCCGCAGGAGTTCCACCGCCGCCCCTGAAGGACGCAGCCCTTCGATGGACGAGTGCCTCTTCTCATGTCCTAGCTAGCTGCTCTCGTTTTTCAGATCCTGCAAGTTGCATGCACGAGAAGTAGGCAGACACGGATCCTCGTCCAAGCAACCATCTTCATGCGTAGCTAAACGAAGCTTTCTTATCAAGTCATCCAGGTCGTGGGAGGCGACAGAGAGAGGAGGCTAGGGTTCAAGCGGCCTTGGCCTTACAACAACAAAAGAGGGCTTTCATAGTCGAAGGTCTCAGCCTAGGCTCATCCCCTTTCCTCCCTCCGCAAGATGCTTTTCCCTTGCAGACCGAGCCTGAGGATGACTCGTTGGTTCCCTCGAAGGTGGCCTTGGCATCCACGAAGCATGAGCCCTGATTTCCTCTCCAGATCCAGAAAACGATCGACGTGCTCGCCATCTCAGATCTGGCCATTTCAATGGGCCTAACAATCTTGAGACATGCCAAAGCCACTAGGACTCCTCAAGATCCTATATCATTTTTCGATTTTTGTAAGATCATTGAAGGGGGTCTCTCTCTACTTACAAGTGACCCCACAAAACTTTGTTCTGGAGCTGAAATCCCTAATTCAACAGGTAGAAGGAACCTCTTTAGGACTGCAGAGGCTTATCTTTGCAGGGCAACAACTCCACAGCCTTGGGATCTCAAAAGATTCATGCATTTCCATGGTGGCAAGTTTACGAGGAGGAAACAACAAACCCTCCGCTTCTCAGAACAAGACCTTTAAGGATGCAACGCGATTAGGACTCTCTCCTGCACAAAGTCCGGTCTAGATCCCTCACCCGGTCTACATAGTGGACAAAGCTGAGGACATCCCCATATTGGAGATTACTCAACCGGAAGTCAACCAGAACATTCTCTAGCTCAAGGAACAGACACTAATCTGCAGATTCAATGGACTGTGGCCAAAAACAAAGGATCTCCTCGAGTGGATCGATTCAAACTGGACCAGGGATTCTCAGTTATTACTTTGCTCTAAAGGGTTTTTTTTAGTGGTTTTTCCTTCTTGAGAAAACCTTCATGCAGTTACGAGCAAGGGGCCTTGGTTTTGGGGATCTGCAGGGATCTTCATAACTCCCTGGTTCCCTGAGTTTGACCCTTTAACAATGGTAGTGATGAAGGTTCCCATCTGGGTACGTCTTCCTAACTTACCAATCCATTTATGGGCTCATTCGGTCTTCAAAGGGATAGGTAATGCTCTGGGATGCTTCTTGTCCTCCAATGACACACGCTCTGTACAGGGTCTTTTCACCTTTGCACGCATCTGTGCCACCATTGACATCAGTTCAGGCCTTCTAGACAAGATCAACCTGAAAATAGGCAGCTCCATCTGGACTCAAGCTTTGGACTATGAAAACACAGCCTTCAAGTGTCGGATTTGTCGACAATCGAGACACCTCCCTAATGCATGCTCGCAAAGAAAGCCCCAACAACAAAGGACAATGAAGGCACACAGAGCCAAAAGCTGGCAACCCGAGACGCCCTCGCATGATGAAGACAACCAAGGTGACCAGCTTGAGGAAGATACGCCCCCAGCCAATCAGGAACAGAGATCCACTCCACCTCCGCTCGAGGTGCACATGCCTCTTCAAGAAGATGAAAGCATGAAAAGCGGCCCTCCACAAGGGCAAAAAAGATATCATGAATCTTCCTCTTCAGACTCTGATAAGGAACTCCACCATGATACCATTGATGCGTTGCAACTGGCCTTAGTGTCCCTAGATTCAGGGGGATGGATACAAGTCAAGAAAAAACAAGAAAAAAAAGGGAAGACCTGAGAATCAACCCATTTCAGGGCTTTGATTTTATTCTTTGTAATATCCAAGTCATAGCGTTTATGCTACTCTCTGCTAGAACCCTCTATGGGATCTGTCTTTATGTCATGTCCCAAATTTGGTATTGGGTCACAATGGCCTAATCACATTGGCCCTATTCATTAGAGTTTGTCAAATTGATGCTAAAGGTCAAATAATTGCCAAGGAGGAAAATTACTAGTTTCCTAGGTTTGGGGTGGAAGCTTTGGGATTTGGAATAATGGGGATAATAAATGATGTTTGAAAATTAGAATGGCATAAATATTTAATAAAGGAGCTAAATAAATATATACAAGTGAAAATCAAAGTGGCATTTCATCATGAAGACACATGGAGGAAGTGGGACCCACATATGGCTAGATTTCCCCACTACACTTGGCATCATTCTCTCACCAATTCGAATTCAAGGTGAATGGTAACATACTTGGGGGAGTCCAAAAGGTATTATTCATTGCATGACTCATCCAAGGTCGAAATATAGAGGAAGAGTAACTCCCATGGAAGAGGAAGAGGCAATTTGGAGCTAGTGAGACACTTGGGCTAGATTCCCTAGCTCTATGACAACAATGATGAAGATGCTATGACACCTATGACACAAATCAGACCTGAAGGCTGACATATGACATATATGACATGTCAGGGCTAAAAATAGACTCCAAGAGGGCGCTCAAGGGTGTTAGGGCAGCTAAGATGCTTCCACATGTGATTTGGTGGAAGTGGGAGACTAGGAATTGTTGTACAAGTGGCGTTCTTTGGAATCTCTTCCCAACATGAGTTGGCATGAGTCTCTTGGAATTAATTCGACCCATGGAGGACATTAGAAGTTTATAAATGTCAATAACAAAGAATGAAACCAGCTTTTGATCATTTGTAGAATTTGCAATTGCATTTGTGAAGAGGGAGAGCTAGTGGATGACTAGTTTCTTGCCTTAGCCAATTTCGAGGGTGAAAGATTCCCATCCAAGTTGGTAATTGGAAAGGCCATTCAGACCTTTCATTTGGAGCTTTAATGGAGTCTTTATTTGCAGGTGTAAGCTACAGGGCAGCTCATGGTTTCTTCTATTGCAGCTCACTCCTTCAACCATTTCCGGTTTTGATGGCATATTCTTGATCCTTGAGGGAGGGCGTTTTTGGTGAGCTATTGTACTCTTTGGGGAAGCTTTTAATGCCCCATTTCTTTTGTAATATGAAGTAAATACTCTGTTCTTCATCTTCAAAAAGTTTCAGGTCGAAATTCCAAGTAGAAATGTATAAATCTCATTTTTAATGGAAGAATAATGCCATTTCCCCACTACCTTGTTGTGAACCAATGTATTGATGATGATTTCGAATGAATGGATGATTCTCTGATGAATTTGTGATTAATGGACTGCCATGGATGTGTTTTACAAGTTTCATGTACTGTAATTGAGCATTTGAAGTATTTTTACTTAGTTTAATTGCACTGGGAGAAGAAATAGTGCCATTTCCCCAAGGGTCGAATTGGTGATTTTTGCAGTTGAATGGGAGAGGGTTGGAACTGATATAATAATCAATTAATGGTGCACATGAGACCTTAATAACATCCTTAATACATTCCCTACCTCTGTTCAGAAATTTGAGTGGCTTTGGAGGCATTTGGGAAGCCATTTTCAATACTTACCCCAGGGGGATTTGAACCCCAAATTACTAGTAAAATTGCATACTTGGTCCAGAATCTTAAGAGAGTTTGCAGAGGTATTTTGGTGGCCATATGTCATCCATAAACATCATATTCAAGTGCTAATATCATTCATACACTTTCCTTGAAGATTTGAAGGCATTTGGAGTCAATTTGAGACCTAGAGACCAATACTAGTCAAAGGAAAATCACTAGTAAAGTTACCTACATTGATCAGAATTGAAAGAGGATTTGAAGAAGTATTTTAAAGGTCCAAAGGAATCCCTGAAACAAATATTTATGTCCTAATATCATTCATATACCTTCTCAGAAGATTTGGGATCATTTGGGGCAAATTTGGGACCTAGAGATCAAAACTAGTCAAAGGTCGAACTAGGAAAAAAAAAAGTGAAAAATTGCCATTTTAATAAAATTCCTAACAAGGGACATTACAGTGGTATCAGAGCATGGTCCTTGCACCTGTGTATTAGGTACATACATTCAAGAATAATTGGCAGCCATGTCTTACTATTATGATGAATCCTATGAGTACAATTCTTATGAGGAATATGCAGATGCTTATGAGCAATATGAAGCAGAATGTGAATGGTATGAGGAAGAGGTGCCATCATGCAACACTTCTTACAATTTCAAGAGAAATGAAGATTATTCTTATGAATTTAAATCTGATGAATATGAGTGTGTCACACCAACCAAGGATAATTCTATGAGTGAGTTCCAAAGATGGAGAGCAAAATATAAAACCTTGCCCCAACAATATAAAAAATATCAAGAATATCTTGCTTTTAGCAAAAATACACAAAATGCCATGTCTTTTGAGTACTATGCTGAACATGTTTTTGAAAATAGGCCCAAAAATGAAGATGTGGAGTTAGTGAAGAAAGGTTTATGCCCTTCTTGTAAAAACCCTTGGAGCGAGTATCATATATGTGTGCATGAAATGATGTCCTCCTTGAGGAGAGCTTTTGAGATTTATTCAAGAAGAGATTCCAAATATATTGATCCTAAGGAAAACAAGGGGCAAAATGCATCAGCTTGCTTTAAGGAGCAAAAGGAAGAGACATCACAAGAGCATGAAGAAGATTCTATTGAAAATATGGAAGATCATTTCGAGGACACCTTCTAGCTTAGACATGAACCAAAGAGCATCTACTGATGGATGCTTAAACTATGAAGGGGTACCTACTGATGGGTGCTCACACCTCTATGTTGGTGACATAGAGATCACTTTTGAAAGTGTTTCTACAAGTACAAGTTTCATTAAGCATGATAATGAAGACCTTGTAGCAGTTGAAGAAGAACCAAGATCAACTTCCCCATCACCACTCGAGCTTCATGAAGTTGGTCCAAGCAAAATTGAAGAAGATCAGGAGGTTCATTTGCAAGAGCCTCATTTTCTTGAAGGGTCCTTAAAGATGAATGAAAATAATATCCAAGAGTCCCTCAGCATTCTCCATGACACTCAAGCATTGGTGTCAAATTCTTGTTGGAGAGCTACTTCATTGGAGGAAACATCCTTCCTTGAAGACATGGAGAAGATTCAAAGAGCAATGTGCCACATCAAAGGTAATTTCATGTCTTTGCTTTTTGATAGAAACCATTTGTTTGAGCTTAATGAATTATTACATGATGCATACTTGAAGAATAATGAGGATATTCATAAGCTCACAATTCAAAATGAGCAACTTCTTGAAAAGTTGCAAGATACTTGTTTTTCCTCCTATGTTTCAGATTGTCAAATGGTAGATTGTTTGGAGGATTCTCATGACATGGTGGATCATGAGAAATGTAAAAATTTGAATGTTCTTGATGTGTTTGAAGATGAACTTGAAGAGATCCAAACACTTGATGTGGTGGAAGAGGAATTTGAATTGCCTCTTGATGAAGGTTATGCAATTTTTAAAGAAGAGCATGATTCCTCTACATTGGAACCAAACTATGACAAAGAGTTCACACTTTTGAAGGAGCTGCATGATACTACCCACATGGATCTTTCCCATGATGAAACTCCTGAACTTTTTGATCATTTGGGTGAGTTAGTTCATTCTCCTACTTCCTACAATTCCATGTTTTGCAACATTAGTCTCAATGAAGTATGGGTGAAAGGGTTCTTTTTGATGGTGCCACATGAGGAGCATGGAACTCCTAGATTTAACTTTTATGATGACATGGTTGGAGCACATTCTTATTCACATTTGCAGCAGCATCATTTGTCACTTTATGATGATTCACATCTACATGGATGTACCTATGATATGGATTTGAGTCACTTGAAGACTCATGGTTTTTCTTGCTCAACACTGGGTTCATTTTATGTTAGAGGAACTTCATCCAACACTTGGGTGAATAGATTTATGATGGGAGAACATTTTTGTTGGCAGCCACATACTTTGTTACATCTTTATGATTCTCACATTCATGGATGTATGGGTGAGACTTCTTTGAGTCATTTGAAGTCTCCTTGTTTTTTCTGCTCATTATTTGGTTCAGATTTTAGTGGAGATTCTTCATTCACTTCTTGGATGAAAGAATACATGGTTGAATATTTTGATGCATATCACATCCTTTTGGAGCAGCATTATAGGACATGGGCTCCTCACCTATGTCATTGGAGCAGATTTGATTGGTCACTTGAAGCTTGTATGCACTTGGAAAATGGTGGTCTACTTGCTTGGAGGTATAAGCACCTTCATGACTCTTTGATTAAGCATATCCTTGATGTACATTTTCATTATGTTGTTATGTACTTTGATGATATATATTTGGTACTCATGATGTTTGGAAGGATGCATACAAGAAAATGGGATCCAGGAATCCTCTTAACTAATGGTGTGGGTTGGAGAGCACTCTTAATTATTGGGGTGCAATACAAGCAATGGGACCCTGGAATAATTTTTATCTCATTGGTTTCAATTTTTTTGGGGAAACAAGCAGTATGGGATATGGATTTCCCCACTTAATAAAGTGATTTTTATCAGAGTAGTGCAGCAGCAAGCATGGTGGTTCCTCTCTAAAATCTTCATGTAAACTCAAAGACTCAAGGTTGGGCAATTCAATGGCAACTTCAAAGAATTATACAGAAAGCAGGTTCTTCAACACCCATGTTTAAAATTGCTTGAGGACAAGCAATATTGGGAAGGGAGGATTTGTCATGTCCCAAATTTGGTATTGGGTCACAATGGCCTAATCACATTGGCCCTATTCATTAGAGTTTGTCAAATTGATGCTAAAGGTCAAATAATTGCCAAGGAGGAAAATTACTAGTTTCCTAGGTTTGGGGTGGAAGCTTTGGGATTTGGAATAATGGGGATAATAAATGATGTTTGAAAATTAGAATGGCATAAATATTTAATAAAGGAGCTAAATAAATATATACAAGTGAAAATCAAAGTGGCATTTCATCATGAAGACACATGGAGGAAGTGGGACCCACATATGGCTAGATTTCCCCACTACACTTGGCATCATTCTCTCACCAATTCGAATTCAAGGTGAATGGTAACATACTTGGGGGAGTCCAAAAGGTATTATTCATTGCATGACTCATCCAAGGTCGAAATATAGAGGAAGAGTAACTCCCATGGAAGAGGAAGAGGCAATTTGGAGCTAGTGAGACACTTGGGCTAGATTCCCTAGCTCTATGACAACAATGATGAAGATGCTATGACACCTATGACACAAATCAGACCTGAAGGCTGACATATGACATATATGACATGTCAGGGCTAAAAATAGACTCCAAGAGGGCGCTCAAGGGTGTTAGGGCAGCTAAGATGCTTCCACATGTGATTTGGTGGAAGTGGGAGACTAGGAATTGTTGTACAAGTGGCGTTCTTTGGAATCTCTTCCCAACATGAGTTGGCATGAGTCTCTTGGAATTAATTCGACCCATGGAGGACATTAGAAGTTTATAAATGTCAATAACAAAGAATGAAACCAGCTTTTGATCATTTGTAGAATTTGCAATTGCATTTGTGAAGAGGGAGAGCTAGTGGATGACTAGTTTCTTGCCTTAGCCAATTTCGAGGGTGAAAGATTCCCATCCAAGTTGGTAATTGGAAAGGCCATTCAGACCTTTCATTTGGAGCTTTAATGGAGTCTTTATTTGCAGGTGTAAGCTACAGGGCAGCTCATGGTTTCTTCTATTGCAGCTCACTCCTTCAACCATTTCCGGTTTTGATGGCATATTCTTGATCCTTGAGGGAGGGCGTTTTTGGTGAGCTATTGTACTCTTTGGGGAAGCTTTTAATGCCCCATTTCTTTTGTAATATGAAGTAAATACTCTGTTCTTCATCTTCAAAAAGTTTCAGGTCGAAATTCCAAGTAGAAATGTATAAATCTCATTTTTAATGGAAGAATAATGCCATTTCCCCACTACCTTGTTGTGAACCAATGTATTGATGATGATTTCGAATGAATGGATGATTCTCTGATGAATTTGTGATTAATGGACTGCCATGGATGTGTTTTACAAGTTTCATGTACTGTAATTGAGCATTTGAAGTATTTTTACTTAGTTTAATTGCACTGGGAGAAGAAATAGTGCCATTTCCCCAAGGGTCGAATTGGTGATTTTTGCAGTTGAATGGGAGAGGGTTGGAACTGATATAATAATCAATTAATGGTGCACATGAGACCTTAATAACATCCTTAATACATTCCCTACCTCTGTTCAGAAATTTGAGTGGCTTTGGAGGCATTTGGGAAGCCATTTTCAATACTTACCCCAGGGGGATTTGAACCCCAAATTACTAGTAAAATTGCATACTTGGTCCAGAATCTTAAGAGAGTTTGCAGAGGTATTTTGGTGGCCATATGTCATCCATAAACATCATATTCAAGTGCTAATATCATTCATACACTTTCCTTGAAGATTTGAAGGCATTTGGAGTCAATTTGAGACCTAGAGACCAATACTAGTCAAAGGAAAATCACTAGTAAAGTTACCTACATTGATCAGAATTGAAAGAGGATTTGAAGAAGTATTTTAAAGGTCCAAAGGAATCCCTGAAACAAATATTTATGTCCTAATATCATTCATATACCTTCTCAGAAGATTTGGGATCATTTGGGGCAAATTTGGGACCTAGAGATCAAAACTAGTCAAAGGTCGAACTAGGAAAAAAAAAAGTGAAAAATTGCCATTTTAATAAAATTCCTAACAAGGGACATTACACTTTAGTCTTTAGTTGTGCCAATTCGACTGAGTGTTCTAAGATCTTCTTTTGGCAGATAGTCACTCCTTTCCACCTCACTTGGCCTTCGGGCAGGTAGCGGTAAATAGTTTGTAACAATATTTTCCTTTAAGGCAATACAAGGTTTCTCACTAGCTTACAAAGAAAACAATTCTCTACACTAAATAAAAAATAATGATATAATATTTTATGAAAAATAATAATTTAATGTTTAATTAATAATCTATATTTTAATAAAAATTCTTAAATTCTACGTGTAAGTAATTTTGTTCAATGGTGATTTTATTGCATTAAAAATAAAAATTAATGATATAAATACTTTGAGGATGACATCTTTTAATTTAAAAAACACATAAGTAAAAGGTTTAAGTTCCACTTTCATAGGAAAATACCACTTTTTTTTTCACACAAGGAAAATACCACTTTACACTGACTTGTGGTAGGTAACCAACGTTGAAAAGTGGATCCCATGTGAGGTAGAAGATAATCTTTTCTAGTAGTTGGTGGGGATTTTTCGGTGTCCTCTCACGAGTTATTTGGTGAGTCAAAAGTTTCAACCAGCTTTCCAAGGCTCGTAGGATCGTTTCATAAAATGTTTTAGAAAGTTTGTATATGTCCTTTAAGTAGTCCCTTATGTCATGGTGACAAGTTTATGACTAAAGAAAGGTGTTTTTTGGAATGTTCAATGTTTGTATGTTCTAAATTAAAGTGTATATTGTATCCTCTTTTGAAATCTTTATAGTGATGTTTAGTTATTAAAATTATTTATACTTTATATGTTTAAAAAATAAATTATTTTTTAATACATTTTAAAGGATGTTTGGATTATAAATCATGATGTATAATTTTTTAGTTACATGTTTAAAGAGTGTTTAAGTTGTAATTTGCAATGTAATAAATGGTTTTAGATATGTTTTTTTAAGTTTTTATAATTAATGATGAGATTAAATTTGTGGACTTGTAAGAGCAAGTATTGAAAGTAAATATTAGCTAAATGATGATGATTGTGGGGACTTTATTAAATTAGCTCAAAGATTGCACTTAGTCCCATGTATATGGGATACATGTATATGGGATACATGAGACAACTACAATCAACTCACAAAGGGAAAGCATGCAATCATTGATAGGAATTGAACCTGGCTGGGTCACAAAGCAATACACTATGTTAATCTCTTATACTAAATCATATTGACATGTTTGTCTTTTTATAATTATGATTATATTAAAGAGAAACATAATTTACAACAAGAAAAATATTATATGTAAAATGGTTACTTAAGAAAGCATCACAAAGACAATAATCATAAAGAACGGAGATCCATAAAAATACAAGTACTCTATATGGTAAATATCACTTTTAATAATCAATATGAACACCTTAAAGATGGAAGATGCATGCAATTGGTTAAGTAGTTTTGACAATTTAAAATGGTTTTTAAAGTCAACTCAAAAGTTCTTTGAAAATCATTTGTGTCATCTAAGGGTACCTTGTTGAACACTCTAACTTGAGATTTACATTAAAATTTCATATCTGCATGTAAAAGGTCTTAAGTGTCATCCTCCAAATAATTTTGTTAGACTGGATTGATACACTAAGAGCAACCCAACAACCGGTATGCATATCGAGAGCGTGATCGAGATCGGGCATCGAAGTCCAAGTTGCAAGAGTCTTCCTTGAAACCTGGAGCATTGTTGAGGATCCGGTCAAGCCTGGCTCTGCGCCTGCTAACCTCTACAGCTAGGGCACTGGCCTTGAGCCCCCTCTGACTCTGACCCGATCCTGCAATCAAAGCTTGGCCATCGACTATGGCCTCAGGAGGAGGTCCTCCACTCCCCTCCGACTTGCCTGACTTCTTGAAACTCGTTGTTGCGCAGGTGAAGAAACCTCTCTCGGCCTCACAACAGAAGTTTGTGAAGAAAATAGATGAGATCCCCACCGTCGCACTGCCGATAGAGTAGCCCTGCAGAACAACTCTCAACCTTTCGGATCGGGGATTGATAGGCTAGTTTACAGGCTTATGCCCCCCCCCGAAATCCACTGAGATTTGGGTGCAGAAGAATTGGAGACCCTTGATCTCAGAAGAAGTAAACTCCTACTTCCTAGGGAAAGGATTCTTCGCATTCATATTTCAAAACAAGCAGGATCGCAAGCTAATATTCAGAAATGGACCATACTTCATGGTGCCACAAGGACTATACATGAACAAATGGAACTTGGACTTCGATCCATCTCAATATATCCCATCTGCAGTCCCAGTCGGGGTAAGACTCCCGCATCTACCCCTTCATTGTTGGAACTCAAAATCACTAGAATCCATCGGGAATACTCTTGGAAAATACATAGACAGAGCAGACCAAAAAGATCAGTATTCATGCACAAGGATCTGCATTGAAGTAGATCTGGAACATGGACTCCCAGAAGCAATAAACCTCAAAGTAGCAGATTGGTCCCATATTCAGTAGTTAGATTACGAGCAAATCCCTTTCAAATGCAAGTATTGCCACGACTACGGGCACTTCGCTCGATCATGCAAGAAGAAGCCCGCAGATCCAGAGACAAGAAGAGAAAAATAGCAATGGACAGCCGCACAAAAGAAACACCAGATCGGGATCAAAAACCTCATCAAAAGGCCAAAGTTTAAAGAAAGTAGATCACCAATCTCAGAAGCCCATGGATACCAGTAGCAGGAATAGATACAAAGCTCTCGAGACTCCAGAAATTCAAGAAACCCTTGAAGCCCCAGAAGAAGGAGAAATCCCCAAGCAACATGAGACTTAGCAAGCATCCCAAATCCATGACGATCCAGAATTTCTTTAGCTCCAAAACACCCCAAGCCCCAAAAGGAGCAAAATCTCTTATGCAGATGTAACTAAATCCAACCCATCAGCCTCCCCTGCACCTTCGGAAGAACTCATCGACAAATAATCCAAAAATCTTGGACAAAAAACAACCAAAGATCTAAGAGAAGAAGAAGCAGAGCATGAGAAAATCCAAGGATCTCAAGCAACTATTGACATGCCCTTCAGCAGGAACACCTGAGCCAGAATAGCAGGAAAGAAAATAGGAGACCCAGTAGGAGGAGGAGGGCCCTCCTCCACCCACAACAAAAGATAATGAAGCTGGTCTCTTGGAATTGTAGAGGTTTAGCAACCCCAACAAAATAGAAGCAGTCAAAGATCTCCAAAAAATTGACATGCCATACATCCTCCTACTCCAAGAGAGAAAACTTGATGAAAAGGCTGTCCTAGCCATAGGAAAAGAAAAATGGAAGAAAAACACCGGAATTGCTGTAAGTGCCAGAAGGGCCTCCGGTGGCATAGCAACCCTATGGTCTTCAGATATATTCCAATTGCACAGCTCCTACGCCACTCAACATTGGATCTATACAGAGCTTACTCAGTGCAAACATGTGCGAAGAAGAGCTGAGCGGTTTGCTGCACTGTCGTCGTCTTCTTGCATGGAATGAGAATGGCCATCTTGGAAAATCTGTCGACTATTACTAAGATCGCTTCATGATGATGTTTGGTAGTAGGATATCTCGTCAAGTAGTCCATAGAAATAGATTCCCATGGTCGACTAAGAACTGGAAAAGGTGTGTACAATCCCTTTCGTCGATTAGGCAGTTTAGCAATGGTACAAACCACACATGATCGAATATACTTGTTGACGTCTATTTTAAATGAAGGCCAAAAGAAATATTTTTGGAGAATAGAAAGGGTCTTTGCTACTCCAAAGTATCATGCAATATTTCTATAGTGCGCGTCCCAAATGAGCTGCTGTCGATGCTCACCTGTCGGTACACAAAGCTGTCCAAGCTTATATAACAAGGTATCTTTCAGGAAATAGTCGGCAGTCGATGACTTGTCAATCTGAATTTGTCGATAGACTGGTGAAAATCCGATGTATTCCTGGTACAACTGAGGCCAAGTAGTGGTGTCATATCCCTGCATACTCATCACTATAAAAAGGAGAGTAATGGGTGGTCTGCTTAAACAATCGGCAGCGGCGTTAGCTTTACCTTTCCGATAATTAATTACCAACTGAAATTGTTGCAGGTAATTAATCCACTTAAGCTGTCGAGTTGTTTGTAGTTTCGACTTGGTCGGAGCGAATTGAAGAGGCTTGTGGTCAGTAAGGATGACCGTTTCCTTTCCAATGATGTAATGCCTCCATTGCTTGAGATCTTGCACAATGGCGTACAGTTCTTTTTCATATGTCGAGTATCTTATAACAGTGTCGTTAATTTTTTTGGAATGAAAAGCGACTAGGTGACCATACTGAGTGATCACTGCGCCCAAGGCATAGTCTGATGCGTCCGTCTCAATCTCAAAGGGATGATGCAAATCGGGTAACACAAGTACCGGTGCAGTGCAGAGCTTGTGCTTTAGTTGTTCAAAATATTCTTGTTGTGTCAGTGTCCATTTGAAGACAGTTTTCCCACTTCCTTTCGTTAACTGATTCAAGGGCCAAGCTATGTGACTAAAGTCGAGTATGAATTGTTGATAGAAATTCGCCAAACCAAGAAAACTTCTTAGTTCTTGAATTCTGTGAGGAATGAGCCAATATTTGAGCATTTGTACTTTGTCTAGGTCGACATGAATGCTTGCAGAATCAATTACAAACCCCAAATATTTGATGTTTTTCATCGCAAAGGAACATTTGTCCATGTTCAAGTAGAGTCGATGTTGTTGGAGAGTGTCGAGGACTTATTGAAGTTGTCTGACATGTTCTTCCCATGATCGACTGAAAATAAATATGTCGTCAAGATAGACAATGACCCATTTGCCGATGAAAGGTCGAAGAATGTTATCCATGTATCGCATGAAGGTCACAGGTGCATTGGTTAAGCTGAAAGGCATGACTAACCATTCAAACAATACTTCCTTGGTATTGAAAGCAGTTTTCCATACATTTGAGGGCTCAATTGGAATCTGATGATATCCCAACTTGAGGTCGAGCTTAGTAAATAATTTAGCACCTTTCAGACAGTCGATGAGCTCGTCTATCCGCGATAGAGGGTATCGATTTTTCACCGATATTTTGTTGAGTGCCCTGTAGTCGATGCACATGCACCAAGTCCTGTTTTTCTTTGGAACGAGGACGACTGAACTTCCACAAGGGGAGGAGCTGGGTCGGATATGACCTTTGTCGATCAATTATTGGATTTGTCTGCGAATCTCTTCATTTTCGAGAATGGATCTTCTTTAACTAGATGCGTTAAGCAAAGAAGGACTAGGAGCAAGTTCAATAGAGTGTTTTACCTGCCAATGTAGAGGTAATCCATCTGGAACTTGGAATAGGTTCTGGTACTCATCAAGAATATTGTCAATCTGCTGCTTCTGTCCGGAGCTACACTGGTCGATGACGCGACTGGTTGTTGCAGTCTTCCTAGAATGTTGCGGCTTTATCATAATTAATATGAACTTCTTAGCATGATTGATGAGCTTCTTTGTCTGTTTAGCAGATATCATTGGAACCGTTGGTGTAGGTCGTCGTTCTCGTATGTTGTATCATTTATTCTGAATTTTGACAATCACCTTCTGCGGTCGTGACTGGTAACTTCCATGGTGATCCCATAGGTAAGGCTTCCCAAATAGGGCGTCGGTTATGGAGAGTGGTGCCACGTCGCAAAGTAATTCATCTTCAAAAGGCTTTATGAAGCAGGAAAGCTTGCATTGTTGGGTGATCCTTAGCTCTTGTTCATCCTTCATCCAACAGATGTTGTAAGGTTGAGGATGCAGAGTGGTCACAAGACCTAGTTTCTTCACAAGTTCTTCAGAAACAAAGTTCTTCTGGATCCCGTTGTCCACAATAAGATGCAATGGATTGTTTTGAACCCATATCTGTGTATGGAACAGGAGCTCTCGTTCCTCCTCGTCGGCGATAGTCAAGGCTACTGGAGTTGTCGATGTCAAAAGAGTCGTTGCTTCTGGGTCGAATTCTACCATAGTCTTGTCGAATGCGTCGGATGTCGACACTTTTTCCAAAAAGGTCTTTCGAGCTTTGCATTCACATGTATCATGCCAAGATGAGTGATGGTAATCACACCATTTCCCGGTAGGTTGCTTGCTACGTTCCGTTTTGTGAAAAGGATTTTTGCCGTGATTTGGCTTTGGTAGAATCGATTGAGAATATTTCGACTTGTCAAACTCGGCTGGTGCCTTCTTGTCGAGTGGTCATTCTGATGTCGGCTTTATAGCGAAGCGCGCTTTTCCTTTCTACTTGCTTTCAAGTTTGATGGCATAGTGGAATGCATCCGCAAGTGTATTGATAGTTGTAAACTCCATCTCTTGCTGAATGTACTAGGATAATCCGTTGATGTACTTCATAACAAGCAATCTTTCCTCTTCTTGAATGCCAAGTCTAGCTATGAGTCAATAGAACTCGTCGGTGTAACTCTGTATGGACTGGTCTTTCCATTGCCTTAGTTGCTGCCACTTCTTATACTACTGCTCAAGGTACTTTCGGGTGTATTCGACAAATTTCTCCCATGTGTCGATGGGGTCTCCGCTTTTCTCCATCTTTGTCGAGAGGTTCTCCCACCATCAGTGCACAGATGTTGACATCTTTAAGGATGCAATGGTGATCTTGTCGGCTTCTGAGAGTTGATTCACAGAGTAATAGGATTCCAATTGTTGTGCCCAATTGTCAACGGATTCTGCATCAATATTTCCTTCTAGATTCGGTATGTCCAAATTCATTTGCACTTTGAAGGGGGTGATTTTGTCGAAGTTAGTTCTCATCGGAAATGCTCCTGATGTCGAAGCAAATCGTGTGAGAATCTCGTTGAACTGGGTGAACATCTCAGTTTGTTGTCGAGCCAGCACTTGCTTTATGAGCTGTTATTTCTTGTCGATTGCATGTATTTCGCTTGTTTCGTATGACATCTCTGGAGGTAGTGTCTGCTTGGATTGCTGAGTCTGTGAGTGAGTTTGAACCGACATAATTCAGGTAACTTTGATGGAAGTGTCTACGCAAAACTTAAGCACGTACAAAGCTAATGCGGTCTAACAAATCTCTGAATAAGCTAATTGCTCTTATACCAATGATCCGCTTGGGGCCAAGAAGCATGAGGGGGACAATAGTTCGACTGAACGAGTCGACTCTGTTATGGCGGAAGCTTAAGAAATAGAATAAGCAAAGCAGTATTTACACTACGCAGATAAACACAAATACACATAGACAATTTGCAGGAATGCAAACTGATCTTCTCTATTACTGGAAATCAGATAGGTAAGATGTATGTTACAATAGTTTACATGCTTACATAAAGAGTGCTGAGACGTTTGAGTGCCTGCCCGTTACGTTAAGTTACAAGAGAAGTTAGAATGGTTTCGGAAGTTCGACCGTTACAGTCGATTGGAAGACAGAGAGACAGTTTGTCGAAGTTCAACAGTCACAAGTTACAAATTGATGTTGGGAAAGTTGAAAGGCGATGCTGCATGTCGACGTCGCAAAACTATTGAGGTCGCTGAACTTATCGAAGTCGCGGAGTTTGAAGAAGTCGTGTCGAAGTCAAAACTTGTTGAAGTTGTGTCAACGTCGATGACTTGTTGCGAAACTGTTGACATTCGACAACAATGCCAACTGCGATATGGATCAGGGATTCTCTTGATGCACATAGTTACCCCCTTCCCTCTAAACATGGGTAAAACATGATTATGAGAGAGGAAATTTATAGTGAACACATAAAGGTCACTTGGATTGGCACTCCCAAGGACGCCTGGCCTAAGATTGCTTTCTATTTTAAGCACCTAATGCAATTGAGTGATGACCTGATTATTATGTTGACTATACTTGGAAACAATGGTGCACAATGTCAGGGTTCATTTAGGCCAATCTATAGTTTGTTCACATCAGCTCCAAGTTAAGATAGACCACTACATTTTGCGCTCTGAGAGGCTTTGTCAAGTTTGTCACCTACAGGACACCAAGTTGAATCACCACCTTATCTTCCACTTTCTAGTAAAAAATGAGATTAGGGGGAGATTACATTGCCTTAACAAAGAGCCAGGGAGACATTAGAGGAAATTTGGATGAAAAATGGTATGCCCAACCCTAATTAAAATTCCATGTCATCATGTATTAGTTAATCAAAATGCCCTTAAAACTCAAAAGAGGTGCATATAAAAAAATTGGAGGGAAAAACAAAAACTACTTTTTTGGATCGTATTTTCAATTTATCTCTTTGTATATTTACTCAAATTTCAAGCGGGAGCACTCGTTGGATGCGGAATTAAATTCTACATCCAACGAGTACCCAACTTGCATACTTTTAACATCATATACATCATGAAAAATTGAAAATACCTGATGTTACACCAAAATCTCGTCACCATGAGCCATGTGTCAACTAAGTGCCTAATCTCTGAAGTTCCCTTAGCTAAAGTGCATTGAGTTTGGGGTTTTCCCTAGTTTTTTTCCTTCTCTAAGTACACCGGCTCTCTTTCCCTTCAAATAAGGTGCGTTGGACACTTTGCACACTGACAAGGTGCGCCACCGGCGCTCTTTCCCTTCATGCAAGGTGCGTCAGCCCTCGACGACGCTCTGTTTCTTCATGCAAGGTGCGCCGGGGGTGTTTATAGGTGAAAACTTGAAGTTTCGAGGCCCTTCTTGAAGCTTGATGAGGTGGAGGGTCATCCCTAGCTTCTAGGTGAGGTGGCAGTTTGGTTCCTAACCTAATAGGAGGATCCCTTATACCTCTCTCCCTAATCCTCAACCTGCTCTATCCACTTTAGCCTTATAAATACAACACTCCTCTCCATTGAGAAGGGAGGAAGGTCTATGGTACTCTTATGCTGGTGGATTTCTAGGTGGTCCCTATCATCCTTTGGGAGGCATCATTCTTTGGAGGCTTGGCATGGATTGTTGGATGGAAGGTTGCAACGTTGAGGCTTAGGTTGTAACATTCTTTCTCTATGTAATTCCCACTTTTATATAGTAATACAAAACTCTTTCCATAAATGTCTTGTTGTTCATTGATATTTATAGTTTACTTCCTTAACCGTTTACTTAGATCAGTTATTGTGTATATGTACTATTACTACTTGTTTGTCTCTTGCATGTTCTGACAGGTCTTGCAGCTACGAATCTGATGACCATGGAGCCTGGAGTGACAAAGGAGGAAGAGATCCACATATTTGAAAGGTAAGATGTTTACATCACTTAATCTCTAATTTTATCTAGGAAGGTATATTTGTGTTCTGTCTGATTATTTCTAGATTCGCATTGAACTAGGGAGATCATGCCTTAAGTCCGCTTTCAATAGATTGTCTGGTAACACCTGAAAACACGTTTTTCTCTCACTAGAAACACTTTTTTTATATGTATTTTCAATTTTTCATGATGTGGATGTTGTCAAAAGTATGCAAGTTGGGTACTCATTGGATGCATAATGTAATTCCCCATCCAACTGTTGAAATATTGTAACCTCTAAGAATATTCTATTGTGTTTTATTATTGTAATTTATTCGAAGATGTTTTATTCCTCCGTCGAGATGTCATTATTGTATTTGATTATGTAAAGTCATTGAGGTAAATCCTCCTTTGTAATTCGGGGCAATAGATCCCCCTAGAGGATTCGTCCCAGTCATCATTAATTGAGTGGTAAAGTTAGTTGAGGTCGAAATGTCAAATTAAAGTAGAAGTGAATGTATAAATAGAGAGCTAGGCTCTCTCATTTATTCATTCATTCAGACACACACTCACTTGTGTAATTTGCAATGGAGAGAGAGAGAGAGATATCTGCAAGGAGAAGGAGCACTTGTTTGGGGTTTTGTTGGGTTTTCTTCCCCTAGAGGGTTCCCCAGGATAAATTTGTGTCTCTTGTGTTTATGCTGTGCTTGTTATTCTTTCAGTGATCCTGTATATGCTATTGTTGTGAAATTATATTGAATGCTGATGTTATTTATCTTAGCATATTTAATCTTAACATGGTTTCAGACCTATCCTGAAAGAAGGCAATGTATGGCATTTACGACACTTGTTTCACTTGCGACAATTTGAAAGCTAGGGATTTGTATAGCAAAAAATAATCATCTTGGAATTTTCTCTATAAATCACTTTTGGCGAAGTTTCAGGATCTGAAACTTGGACAGACCAAAGATGAAATGTTCATGTACCTTTTGTCCGAGTTTTAGCCTCATATTCATTGTACTTTGTGATATGTGATCCGTACAAGTTAGGGTTTTCGCCTCTTCCAGAATGCAGACCTAAACAGGTGACCTAGGGAAAAAGGTCATATATCGGGCTAGGAAGCTACAAATGGAATTCCGTAAAAAGTGACAATTAGGGAACGAAATGTAGTTTCACAGGTCCGAGTATCAGAGGCCGAAGTTGAAACAGTAACACGTTTCACTCCGTACAAGTTCGTTATGTTGTTTCATCCCATAAACAGGTCATGTTGGGAAAATTAACATATCTATCTCATGGAGAATCCAATGAAACTCAAATATGTGGGGTTGGAAATATGATAGTTCAGGATACCATAGGCCGAAGTTTTAGACCCTGAGGATCCGAAATTTAAAAGATACACCAGAAACAATAAGGCACATATGAAATAGCTCAACGGAGAAAATCAAAGAAGAGGAGGAAGAAGCTCTCACTTAGGGTTTTCAGTTTTTTAGGTATGGAAGGACCTGATACAATGTTGGAGACACCTGATGCAACATTGGAAACTTTGAAAATGGACTTGGAATCTCTTCATCATATATATTAATATTCCATCAAATGTTGCGGGAGGAAGGAGATTGAAAATTAGTTTTTTTTTTCGGGTTCTACAAGTAAGAAGAAACCCTAGCAAAGTTGGGAGACTCATAGGGAAGCAATGAAAGAGGTTTAAATGGCATTGGTATTCTATCATCCTAGCACCATGAATCTATATAATATGTTTACAAGTGATCTACCTTGGATGATTAGGGTTTTACCCTTATAGAGAAGACTACAAGCAATATCGACAGGTATGACTTGAGGAGATGCAGGTATGTTTTGAAATCTGTTTTATTTATCTGATGATTAAGTTCATGATATGTTTGTATTCATATTATTGAGTTTAGTACAATCATGATTAATTTTATATTTTTTTGATCACCTTAGTAAACATATGAATGCATGTGAATGATAGAAGACATTCATTGATTAAGGGTTATGAAACTTATGATTGTACTAATGCACTTGTGGTGTTGTATGAGGATGATGTTGTCTGCTAACATGAAAGGTACATGAAGAAAGACAAATCAAGTCCTAGATAAAGAATATATGACCATGATGACATGAAGACAAAGACTCATCCATAGTCTTTGATCACATAGAAGCTCTACTTATGAGGATGGATAGAAGTTCAAAAACATATAATCATGATGCTATCATAAAGGGAAAATAGAGATCAAGAGGGAGGCAACCACACAAACATAAAAGATAAGTATTTGAGTTGTTATTTGAATTACTTCTTGAATCTATGAATAGTTAATGATATTGCTCGTAATAATTGTATGCATATTTTTATTCCTAGAATCAGAAAATATATCATGCATAGTGTAAACATTCATATAGCATTGAACAATATACTACTAATATGCATATGATGGGTAAGTTGGACAAACATTCCATTGTTGCTTGTCTAGAATGAAACCTTTTTGCTAACATGCTGGGAGTTGTGCATGCTCTTGATAGTATGTTCTGGTAGAGATGGAAGGCATCTAGATAGCCATCGTATGCATACGGGATATGGAAAAGTGTTGTGCCAAAGTATTAGTCAAGATAGTTGCATAACTATGTGAATCATATCAGTATGCATAATAGGTTATCATTGAAATGTCAACATGATTTGATGATTATGAAGTGTTACTAATCATGTAATTGAATTTGATTTGTAGGAAAGATCCTGTGCTATGATATACAAAAGAAGGATGATGAACACTTGTTCCAAAGAACAAGTGATGATTGTTCAACAAGAAGACTTACAAATCAAACATACTATAGAAGTAGAAGGAAGGCTCGTGGCTAGAGGATTCTCTTAGAAAGAGGGAGAGGATCATGACGAGATGTTTGCTCCAGTGGCTAGACACACTTCCAGAGATAGATTACACCCATGGATGACAAGACCGTTCTCTTGAATGGTGTAATTGAAGAATAAGTGCATATCGAGCAAAATCCCAGGATTTGATAGAGAATCACATGATTGAAGAATGATTTGTATGGTTTCAACAGGTACCTAGGATCAATAGTCATTTGATGAGCTTGATGATCACCACGGGTGATGCGAATTTCAACCTTTGCTACAAGGTTGAATATGGTTGCTATATACATATGACATGCTTCTCTCAGATGGATGCAAGAAGGAACTCACCATAGAGTTCGAGTGATCTTGAGGCTCATATCAGTAGACCCATCTGATGGGAGATGGAACGGATAGATATGCAGAAGATCACTCAATGCAGAGTGTGCATGATGTTCAGTCATAGAGGGAGGACAATACTCAGATGTATAAGACTCCACTTCAGAGGGAGTAGATCTTAGAGTTAAAGAATATTGGCATGATTCTTGTGATTAGATATGTGGCTGAGATTTTTCCTTAGCCAAGGAAAATGTGAAGTAGAGATTCAGGATGATGGACGGTGGTTTATACAGTTTACAGACAGATGATGTATTTGACGAATACCAAGTTGAGCCTAGACGTGTTCACTTGGTAGTTGCAAAGCATGTGATGAGGTACCTGAAAGGTACGATAGACTTTGTTCTATACTATGTTGGAGATCATGACTAAAGATTGTATGGTTATACAGATGCAGATTGGGCCTGAAGTGTCTCAGACAAGAAGAGCACCTCAGGTGGATGTTATTTCCTGGGATCTGCCATGGTCTCATGGTTTAGCAAGAAGCAGTCCAGTGTTGCTCTTAGCAAAGATGAAGCAGAGTATATAGCAGCTTGTTCTGCTAGTTGTGAGGCCATATGGCTTCAGAAGTTGATGTCAGGACTATTTGACATGGAGTTGGATACCACAGTGATTCTATGTGACAACTAGAGTTGTATAAAGATGACGGAGAACCCAGTATTCCATGACAAGTCAAAGAACATAGAAATCTGGTATTTTTATATACAAGATATGGTACATAAGGGAGCTATAAATATCCGGTATGTGAGAACTGATGAGCAAGTTGCTGATGTGTTGACTAAGCCTCTGTCTCGAGTGAAGTTTGAGTACTTCCGTGACAACCTTGGTGTGGTTCGAAAGGACCTTCCTCGAAAGGGGGAGCAGTGTTGATGTTGCTGCTGATGATGTTGCAGTGGGATTGTATCATCCCTAGACACATGGCCTAAAGGGATCCGTAGACTCTTGTCTCCGAGAATGTGATGATGATGATGTTGCAGTGGGATTGTATCATCCCTGGACACATGGCCTAAAGGGATCCGTAGACTCTTGTCTCCGAGAATGTGATGATAATGATGTTGTGGTGGAAAATCCTAGATTTGATCTAGGTCACATCCAATATGAAAAAGGACCGACATTGTGGTGGAAAATCCTAGATTTAATCTAGGTCACATCCAACATGAAAAAGGATTGGCACTGTGGTGTAAAATCCTAGATTTGTTCTAGGTCACATCCAGTATGAAAAATGACTGACACTGTGTTGGAAAATCCTAGATTTGATCTAGGTCACATCCACTATGAAAAAGGACTGGCACTGTGGTGGAAAATCCTAGATTTGATCTAGGTCACATCCAGTATGAAAAAGGACTGGCACTGTGGTGGAAAATCCTAGATTTGATCTAGGTCACATCCAGTATGAAAAAGGACTGGCACTGTGGAGGAAAATCCTAGATTTGATCTAGGTCACATCCAGTATGAAAAATTACTGACATTGTGTTTGGAATGTATCATCCTTGGACTTCAGTCCAAAACGGATCCGATGACTTCTATCCTCAAGAATGTGGTTGGATTGTATCATCCTTGGACTTAAGTCCAGAACTGATTCGGTGACTTCTGTCCTGGAGAATGTGGTGGGATTGTATCATCCCTAGTATTATGTCCTAAAGTGAGAGTGTCTGATCATTCCGTAACTGGATCAAGATTGCATCATCCTTGGACTTATGTCCTAAAGTGAGAGGGACTGATCATCCTGTAATTGGATCAGGATTTCATCATCCTTGGACTTATGACCTAAACTGAAAGGGATTAATCATCCCATAATTGGATCATGTGATCGAAAGATCAAGATGATGATGTTGTTGATCAAAAGATCAAGATGATGTTGTTGATCGAGAGATCAAGTGTTGTTGTAGACGATCAAGCGATCAAGTGCTGCAGAAGATGAAGACCAAAGATGAAGATTCAGTGCTGTAGAAGATGATGCTCCAGTACTGAAGATGTTGAAGATATTGAAGATGTTCCAGTAACTGTTCCAATTGCTGATGTTGTTGAAGAAAAAATTCCAATGATTTATAGATGTATCACCTTGATGTTGTTGATGATTCTCTCTCTCCTTGCTCCTACAGTTGATGTTGATGTTGTCAGCAAAATACCCTTCTCGTTAAGGGGGATTGTTGAAATATTGTAACTTCGAAGAATATTCTATTGTGTTTTATTATTGTAATTTATTCGGAGATGTTTTATTCCTCCGTCGGGATGTCATTATTGTATTTGATTATGTAAAGTCATTGAGGTAAATCCTCCTTTGTAAGTCGAGGCAATAGATCCCCCTAGAGTCAAATGTAATGGGGTTTTTAAGTCCCCTAGAGGAGTCGACCCAATCAACATTAATTGAGTGGTAAAGTTAGTTGAGGCCGACATGTCAAATTAAAGTAGAAGCGACTATATAAATAGAGAGATAGGCTCTCTCATTTATTCATTCATTCACACACTCACTCACTTGTGTAATTCGCAATGGATATATATATATATATATATCTCTGCAAGGAGAAGGAGCACTTGTTTGGGGTTTTGTCTTTGTACTTTTGATCATCTATATTGAGGAAGTTTTGCTGGGTTTTCTTCCACTAGAGGGTTTCCCAGGATAAATCTGTGTCTCTTGTGTTTATGTTGTGCTTGTTATTCTTTCAGTGATCCTGTATATGCTATTGTTGTGAAATTGAATTGAACACTGATGTGATGTTATTTATCTTAGCATATTGAATCTTAACACCAAAGAGTACTCCCAACTGAAATTTGAGCAAACCTACAAGAAGATAAGTTGAAAATATGATCCAAAAAAGTAGTTTTTTTACTCTCTCTCTATTATTATTTTCCTTAGGAGGACCTTTTTTCATCCAAATTTTCTCTAATGTCCTTTACTACTTTCTTCGGTACCCAAGCCAAAGGTATCTAGCTTTATTTATAAGGGAGGTACTAAATCTCAGGACATATTTTATAGGGTCAACTTAAGACAAATCATGCTACATTGTTTTTTTCTTCCTCTAGATCTTGATGACAAGTAATTGCAAGTGGCATGCAAAATTCCATGTGGCATTAAATTCTATATTGGTAAGACCCTACATCTAATCTAGACCTACAACTAGCATATCAATTCACGTTAGGGATTCTATGAGGCTTCACTAACAACACAACTCTCATCTTGATTTCCACCAGGTAGACATACATCCTAGTGCTATGAGATCTTAAAATCAAACTCATCCCTCATAAAACACTACCCACGAATGTTCCATCACCGAATTCTCTCTAATGGACTTGAGTTTAGTTTATTTTATGATTTCAGAGTGGCCTAAGGTACTTCTATAAGTGTTATCATTGATTGTATTTTTTTCTTTAATGTTATTAACTTGCCTTTTTGGTCATTCATAAGATATTAATATAGTTATCTAATCTTATGTTCTCTAAAGGCTTTAATACATATTAGTTTTATGATATTGGATGTATATTAAATTTTCCTAGAAAGAATAAACTTGAAGAGGATATTATGAATATAAATAACTTATTTCAAATCAAGTCACAGTAGACAATAGTTGTATCCTTACTTCAATTGTCTATATCCATCTATTTTTTTATTAATGATCATTTTCATTTCACACAATTGCATGCCTCTAATGACATATTGATGTTTTGAGCATATCCTAATACCAGAGACAGATAAATGGCATATATGCAATTGCATGCCTCGAGCATATAGATGTTATGGGCATATCCTAAAAACAAAGAGAGATAAATGACATATATACTCACTTTGAGTAGTGATATTTTTATGCATGCAAGGTATAGTCATGCCTAGCAAGGTGGCACGAAACCCCACCATAGAAGCACTATAATGTCAAGAGATCTATATGACAGGGTTCACCACATAATGTCAATGTGCTAACCTGCACTATATATCCTCACTTTGAGCAACGATTTTTTTATGCACATATGGTACAATCATCCCTAGTAAGGTGCTACAATGCCCCTATACAAGCACTATAATGTTGATTAATATGTACATCGTGCTTCACCTCATAGCATCAATGTTAAGCCTTGAGTCATATGCAAAATGAGTCCACTTTTGTCTACATGATGTACAACCAGGCACTAGTTCTCAATCGGGTTCATGCAAGAGGATGAACGATATATATCCTTGGGTTCAAGACACCTATGAGATATTAGTTGATGTGGTGAAAATCAAAATTAATATTCTTAATGCATCAAGGAATATAAGGGATTGATTATGACTCTAAAGGTATAAAGTTGTAGTAACTTCCTACATAATGACTTTTTTATTAGAGCATTCTTCAACATGTTTTCAACTTTTGAGGTAAGACTTTGAAATGATATGCTACCCTTGATATGCAAGAAATATGTTGTGCTATCTCTTCCTATGATAGAGGTGTTATGTTATGCTACCCTTTGAAATGTGATGGTAAGACTTTGAAATGTTATGCTACCCTTGATATGCAAGAAATAGGGTTGTGTATCCTTTCTAACACATTTCAATTTTGTTAGTTTTCTCTTATAGCTTCTTTCGTTTTATGCCTTATCTTCTAATTGTAAGAAATGCTTAAGCACTCTTTCTATATGTTTATTCATTTTGTATTTTATCTTTTAACTTGTAAGAGATGCTTGGGCACTCTTAAATTTGTATGTCTATTGCATTATACTTTTCAATCCCACTAACCTACCTTTTTGGTCATTTGACATTGATAATAATATCTTATCTTGTGTTGTCTACATTCTTGTTAAGTCCACATTACATTATGTGCGTGCCATATATATAACAATTTGACTTAGGGTAGATAGGTTGGGCACACATCATAAGAGTCTAATCTAATTACTGTTAAAGAAAATTTGGGCCAACAAAATAGTTTTAATAATGTTGTAGGTCATCCTAATTAATTGACATGACCATGCTAAATTGAGTTCTTAGCATGAAAATATCAACAAATTAACAAAGTTTTGAAAAATAAAACACGGTTCTATTGATTTCTTCCCAATTTTAAAACATCATTTGTCAAGGGTTCTTTTCTCACCTTCAAGTTTGATTTGGGCACTCTTTTTTCCCATTTCCACTTCTTGTTTTTAATTCAATTTGTCGATAAAGGGTAAAGATGGTGTTTATCTATGCAAAGACAACTTTTTGGATTTAACAATGATTCCCATTCATTGGTGTTTTGTTTTTGTAAAAACACCCATAATTTGTTTTACCCTATATAAGCAATTTTCTTCCTCCACATTTAAATAATTGGACCATTTTGGACATATGGGGACCTATTGAAGGGAAATGTAGCAAGTGCAAATGCAAACTTTTCCCAAAGCTCTTATCTAGAGGGGTTTATCTTTTAAGATTCCACTTGACAAGACCCTATGATAGAGATGTTTAGCCCTTCCAAATTCCTAGAGGTCTCATCTAAAGGGATTTACCATCTAAGATTTCACTTGACAAGACCCTATGATAGAGATGTTGGGACCGACCAAATATACTAAGTCCCTACAATATACAAGAGCAAGCAAGCTCCACTTTTATGGCCCATAAAAGGGGCATAGGGAATTAATAGTAGACAAATTTATTTTATTTATTTTCCATTATGATGGTGGAATCTCCACCCAAGGAGACTATTGTGAGACCACTCCTCGAACAATCAGTATACAAAGCTAGTTAGCCCATAGATAATGTCATAGCTAACTCGGAAGTAGCTTCCCAAGGAGTCGAACTGCTTACCTAAGACCAACTAGCACTCACGGTAGATCACCTAGCCAAACTACCATTATAGCAAACATGATTATACTCATGGTTCTATTTTGTTTAAACTCGTCAATTTTAATCTACCCTCAACAACTACCAAGATTAAACATACTTACATGACTAGACATTTTATACACGATAACAATCTAGATTATTTTTCATATAAATGTGACAATGTAGTTTTTTTTTTAAATTTTTGTGGAAAGATGATCAAAATTTCACATTATGAATCTATATAAACATTTCTTAAAAAAAATCCTCCATTATTTGGCTAGTGCCTTAAAGTATATTAGAGTATATTAGATAGTGTTTAAAGATTTATTTTTACTAATTATAAGTTTGTTACTACCAACTCTGAAATGAAACTCGCTTTCAACATAGATATCAATTAGTGGATCTTCAAACTCCATATCATAGAAACGAAGAAAAACTATTTCATCTTAGATACTAAGACTACTACCACTACCAGACGTAGATAGTATTCTTTATTTGGACATAGTGTCATCTTATTATTACCTTTATAGATCTTAATACAATATCACCTTATTTGATTAATTATTTACATTTTTCGTATGCACGCGTAGAGATATGTACTTGAAATTGTGGATCATAATATCAAATTCGTGGTCGTGGTCGTGGTCGTTTACACCATGGAATAAGATTCATATTATTATAATCTAGTAAAACGTTTAGATTTGAAAATTTTAAAAGAGTTTCAGGAAATATCTACTTCCGTTACTGATGATGATGTCGCAAACTTCCTGCAGCATCTATTGTGTTCTGGAATCAAATATCTGCAGGAATGGCCTTGCAATGCATCGTGATAAATTTTTTTTGATACATACAGATTTTATGCATATGCCTGCACAATTGGCCTATTTTCAAAGGCATTAATGAATCATTAGCAAATGAAATTTGCAGTTCAGAATGAAGGAGCAATTAAAAAAAGGCCAAGGAAAGAAGACAAAAGGTTTCTTCTCATGTTTATTCAAAATTAACTTCAGAAAATAGTACCAACTCTTAAATTCTTAATAGAGTTGGTAAATAAAATGAAGCATTGCAGGCAATTTTTAGATTTCCTCTATCTTTACACAGTCAAGTAATCTTTAATTTGTATGAATGAAACGTATTGATATATCTCAAATATTTTTTAATTATAACATGTTTATAAATTTAATCGAGAAATTTTATTTATTATTTTGTAAAATACTTGTATATTTACAGGAACATATTTATAACCACATCCATAAAAGATTTTTTAATCTTGTTAATTGATATTATTCTTCCGCTACAGCAGACCTTCCAGAGCCATCAATAATAAACTTGTTAGTTGATTAAAATGAGGTTGGCTTTCTTCTTTTGCACCTGCTCATTTACCGAATTCAAAAATGTAGAAAGCACTTTTATACTTCGGCGCAGCAGAAGAATTTGTAACCAACCAACCTTTTTCTGACCAGCCTAAAAAGCCTAGACTAGGAAGTAACGATGACCACTACTGCTTGCCTAAGAACAAGAGGTACCTCTCACCTGTTGTATCTTAGAACTAACCACCAGTTTCTGTGCGAATAGCATCTTAATTAATAGTTGTAATGGGCAAAATATTATATCTGAAACATATATTTCAATGCTTCTAAATAAGAGTAAAACATAATTTTTCTGTACATGAAATATATTCTTTATCCTTAGAGTAGCTAAGTGCTCTAAAGCTAGAAATATTAAACACCGAAAGGGATCAAATATTTTAAACTGTAAATTTTTTTTTAATATAAAAAAAAAATTAAATTAGAAAAAATTAATATCTAAAGAAATTATATCCCCTCTCTATTTAAGATGGATCTATGCTGATTTATAGTTATACAAACCTAATATATTAATTGTTTACATGAAAATCAGATTTAGATTAGAAAAACAAACAAACAAACAAAACATTATCAATTAAAAAAAATTAAGAATTAAAAAAAAATTAAGAAAATATTTGCAATGTTGAAGAACTAAATTCTAGAATCATATTCTTCTTTACAAGCTGTCAAACATAAAAGAAATAGTCATTACCATCCGAGTTATTAAAAAATTAGAAAAAACAATACAATTCATTGAAAGAAACAGTGAAATCCAAAGATAGTTTAGCTCGTAAAGAATTTTTTCCAAATCACTTTTTCCGCAAATATTTCCAGAAAATGTTCCAAATTAAAAAGTCATTTAATTAAATAATTAAAAAAAAAAAACTTGAGAATTTGATGACATTGAAAAAAAGAAAAGAAAAAAAAAGTAGTAAGAAGGCAAAAAGTTTCCTTTTGGCAATCTTGTTCAAAAAGTTCTTATCTCATGAATTGATCGTACAGTGTACAACTCGGGCATCAAAACTTTATGATAATGGATGAAAATGTGGAAATGTAATCACAACTTGTTTCCTAGATAATGAATGATGATGATGAATGTATTTTTTGTTTCACTGGATAAGCTTTGACGAAACCAAGCTGGTAATTCTTATACTTCATTTCGTTGGATAAGCTCTGATGAAAGCAAGCAGATAATTCTCATAGCAGCCCTCATAGGTAACATCTAATACAACCTGCAATATAAGTACCGCATATTTTGCTCTACTCTTACAATTATTCCTGGTAAGCAAATAAAATAGCTCCATATACTTTGATGGGTTTACATTTTATCCCTCTGCAGTGTGATGTCATTTTAGTTGTGTTGACATTAGCTTACCAACCATCTGTAAACACTGCTTTCCAGACTAATATAAATAATCCTAATCTATGAATTTGCCCTTTTAAGCAGATCTGCTTTTCCACCAAGAATAACAAGAACGCTATCAAAGCTCTTCTTGAAAGACTCCACACCTTCTAATTCCAGTAAGGAGCCAACTTCAGCCCAGTCAACTCCTATCTTTTCAATTGTGTTATAGACATTCTTTGCTTCTTCAAAATTTGCATCAATAGTTCTAGAAACCTTCCCATGGTCCATGAATGCCTGGAGTGCAAAATCTGGCATTGTCGTGATCTAGAAACAAAGGACATAACACATATTAAGACATTAATGTCAAGTAAAGGGAGTAAATTGTTTCTCATAAAAGAGAATATGACTATCTTATTCAATAAAAGCACCTGCCTAACCTACAAAGATGCCACTTACAGTTTCAGGGCCAATCAAAGAATTAACATATAGGGTATCCTGATATGCTGGATTTTTTACATTGGTTGAGGCCCACATTACTCTTTGCTTTCTTGCGCCTCTTTTTTCAAGAGCTTCCCATCGCGGGCCACAGAACTTTTTCTGATATATTTTGTATGCAAGAACAGCTTGTGCTACGGCAGCCTACACCATGCAATATATTTAGTCAGAGAAAACGTTAAGAAGAGGCTGTTGATAGTCAGGAAAGGTCGACCTTAAAATCATAATAGGCATCATGAAGATAAGAAAAACATTCAGAATTCAGGCATCATACCTTCCCTCTTAGGGCAAGTGCATCATCAGTTCCAATCTTTTCAAGCTTATTATCTAGAAGCGTGTCAACACGACTTACATAAATGGCAGCAGCACCTGTAATTTTTGAAAGATCGTCACCCTTAAAAGACTCTAGACCTTCCATGTATGCATCAATCACAGCTTCATATCCTGGAAGTGAGGATATAAGCTGTAGTACCATGCAAATTTAGCAACATGATAAATACATTGAAAATTTTATAAAATAAGGATAACAGTTTGGGACTTTGAAGATGCACAAACTCAGCCAATCATCATAATATCAACAGCCCCCGACTCAAATGTATTCTCCTATAAACCCAGAGCACAATGTATGTAATTTTAACCAGATTAATAACAAAGTTGTAAAGCTAAGCGTGACATATATACTCAGATCATAAAATAGCTTGAAAAACTACATGCCTAACTATTAGAATCAATAATGCAGCACTATCGTGTTTCATTTTGTTCATGTACATCAAATCCACTAAAGCCACCATAACTATAATTTTCCAGCTGCTGGATGAGGAGCACATATTAATATATATCTTTTAGGGTACAATTCAGCTGTACAATCTTTGGAATATAAAGTATTGCATATGAAAGTTCGCACTCATGCAAACCAAAAGTGATTTCTAATGGAGATATTTCCATAGATGATCCGACTAATCGGCTGCTTGTCTACAATTATATACAGCAGTAATATAAATCAGGCTGATTTAAATCTTATACTAAGCAATTCAATGCAGTGATTTGTTTTTTATTAAATACAAAATTTCAATTCTTTGCCAATGCACAGCATAAATGAATATCATAACCTTGATTATCATGATATCATCATTTAACTGACTATAAAGATGCAATCCTTCACATCTGCACACAGAGACAAGTAACCAATACAGATGAAGACACATTCTTGTAGAATCCCATGACTAGTGTCCCATCTCTTGTTTACCATCCTCCCTGATTACTAGTTTCTTCTGCTTGTTTACTGTCTCCTAGCTTCGAATTCCTTCCACTGTTTGAGAAGGGGAGACCCCCTTTAATCATATCTGCTTTTCAAGGTTACTTAAAAGAGATAAAGTGACCCTCATTTTTTTTGAAGTGTTTAGTATTCCAACATAATATCCCGAGACAAAGAACATCACTGGTCATTGACACATTACCAGTCATTGGTGGCTTCCTTCTAAAACTTTGTTACTGAGTATATTGTTCTTCTCCTGCTCTGGGAGGAAAGGCTCTGATAGTCATTTTGAAAGAGTACAGGATGACTCCGTTTCTGTCACATTTTAGATCCTTTGTCCCCATATGGAAAGTGAACCAATTGCTGTTTAACAAGTCAGTTACTGGGAGGAGCTCTCCATAGATTCCTAGCTTCTCTCTTTCTATCTAGACACAACTTCAAACCTCAAAGTAATGCACTAAGTTTAGCAAAGGCATTTGATGCTTTTCCAAGGGACAGGCAATAGGTTATTAACTTATTATAGATTAATTGTTCCTATAAATAGTTCCTCCTCCCAAATGCCCAGCAGTATATTTAGAAGCCGGAAGCCCCATCATACAAGAGACATCATTTTTCTAGGAAGCGATCATGTGGTTTTTCCTTCTTCATTGATTTGGAGATCCTCATTCCATATTTGGCAGAGAATATGAAGTCAATGTGGTCTTAAAAAGAAAAGATTGAAAGCCAGCTCACACAGTAAATTGCTATACTGGGGGAAGTTATAACTCCTAAAAATGTCATCCATGGCAACTGGCTTTCTCGTTATCCAGTTCCTTAAAAGTACAAACTGCATCTTGAACACCATTTATATTGTGATGTGCGTTTAGCTTCTAAAATGTGCAACCAAGACACAAAAATTGCCTCATAGTTTGCTAATGTTACAGCTTAAATTTGGAGCAAACACAATTTCTACCATACCATGTTGGGCTCCAAGATTTAGACAAATGAAGCGATCATTGGCGATTGAAAATAATGCCTGAGTTTATTTAAGAAGAAAACTTCAGAGAAAATAAAAGACTTACAGTAACAGTGACACCGATACCAAGTGAAACAACTTGCTTTATAGATGGAATGCATTCTAAAGTTGCTGGAATCTTAATGTAGACATTGCAGCGATTGACTCTTTTGTGCAGCCACTTAGCAGCTTCAACAGTCCCTTCTGTATCAAGCACAAGTCTGGGGGAGACTTGAACAGAAACATAACCATCTGCTCCTTCAGTTGCATCATAAATGGGCTCAAGTAATTCGCATGCATCTTGGATATCTTTTATTACAAGCTCCCAGTATGTGTCCTCAACTCCTTTTCCCCCGTTGATAAGTTGCCTGTGAAATAGTTCAGTCAGTGATTTTCCAAGAGATGCGCGATACAGATACATGAACTTTCAAGATGAAATTCCATGAAAAACTCACACCTGCGACATGTTCCAGCTTTATACTATATGACTATGCAGCTGCAAGTAGCCAGCAGTACCAATTGTTGACAAGATTCAACAGGAATCACAGTTCTATACTAAAATTATAAAGCCCACTATAGGAAATTAAAATTCTTACAAAAGTCATTGTAATCCGCACAAGTTCAAAAGAATAATATGAATTATAAATTCCAACACGAGATAATATCCATGGGACCAACAGATTAACTGGACCTTCCAATTTGATATGCAAGAATTAGATAGTATCTACTTCAATCAAATGTTAGAACTGAGATACAATTTCTCCTCAAAACAGATTTGCCAATGTCCAAGAGACCCCCTTTCACAGCTAGCTTTTTTTATTGTAAATAAGGTATGTGAAGATAAGAAGTATTTTTCAATTAAAAATAAAGAGATAATATCCATGAGACCAGCAGATTAACTGGACCTTTCAATTTGATAAACAAGAAATAGAGTGTGTCTACTTCTATTAAATCTTGGACCTGAGATACAATTTCTCCTCAAAACAGATTTGCCATAAGAAAAGCCTTATAAGTTATAATTTATAAATTGGTGCAGTGGGACTGACATTGTTATTTCATCCAAGATTTTGACCAAATTACTTGTTTGACACCTGCATGTAAATATTTGATCCAGAGATCACTACTCCCTCTGGATCGCCCTAAGATCTCAAGTGGTATGAGTTTCGATATCAATACAACATTAATATGAACTCAAACAACTAGATCTGCATTTACCAACTGAACAATATAAATGCAATCATACATAAACAACAAATGTACCCTGGAACCCTTTCGGGAGAAACCAACAAACTATGGGGCTATCTTCTTTCTCGAGCCCAGAGCATATAGGAAAAGAGACGAGTACAATCCAGGGTTACCTCAGTAATCTTTTCAGGCAAACTCAAGATTTGCATGCATCCAGCTGATGCATGCACGGAAGAGATGAGCCCTAACTAGAAAACTGGATCTGAGTGTCCCTGTATCCGCCTCTGCCTGATCTATCTGTCTCTAACCTCAGCTCTGCTCTGCTCGCTCTGAAGACTGCCCTGTGACTGAAAACGTCCTCTTTTGCATGCACAAGTGCGCCCTTCCTCCAACAATGAAAGACTCGTACTGAATCAGATCTCAGCAGATCTGAGCTCTGATCATCACTGGTCTTCCTCAATCTCTGAGACGAAGATACTCTGCAAGTTACAGACACTCAACTGCTCTACCAGATGCGGTACGAGCTTCTCCCTTCTTGAAGAATGCACCCTCCTTCACATGTGAAGTCGTCCTCCTCTCTCTTGATCTATCTCAGATCAATGGTCTCACTGATGAAGACAATCACCTCCTGTCTTCCTTATAACATCTCACTAAGAAGTTAGGTTTACCAAAAACCTAAAACAATTGCATGCATGCATGCAAAACTTTGCATGCATTTCTCTCCAATCATTTTCCTGGTTAATATTTTAACACTCCCTCTTAACCAGGAAAGGATTTTGTACCACTCCCATCTTCTCCTTGAAGTATTCAAACTTGGTCTTCATCAAAGACTTCGTCAGAATATCTGCAACCTGCTCATCTGTAGAAATGTACTGTAGCTCAACTGCTCCCTTCTGAACGTGATCACGAATAAAGTGATATCTGATCTCAATGTGTTTGGATCGATCATGAAACACTGGATTCTCAGAGAGCTTGATACAACTCTGATTGTCACAGTGAATCACCGTAGGCTCCAACTGCTGATCAAATAGACTCACCAACATCTTGTGAAGCCAGATGGCTTCACAACTAGCTAAGCTAGCCGTCATATATTCTACCTCAGTAGAGCTCAATGCAACGGACTTCTGCTTCCTGTTGAACCATGACACAATTGTCAAACCTAAGCTGAAGCAACACTCGGAGGTGCTTTTCCTGTCACCTGCATTCCCTGCCCAGTCTGAATCTGTGAACCCCACAAGCTGGACTTCTCCCTGCCTCACATAATTCAGTCCATACTCTGCAGTTCCACTGATGTATCTCAAAGCATGCTTTGCTGCTACCCAGTGCACATCTCTGGGTTCAACCATGTACTGACTCAAGGTGTTGACTGCAAATCTCAAATATGGTTTGGTGTTGACCAAGTACATCAAGGAACCGATGAGTTGTCTATACTTAGTGGAATCGACCAACTTACTCTCAGAAGCCACTTGCTTCTTCTAGTTGGTCATCATAGGGGTAGTCATAGGCTTGCAATCCTGCATCTGAAATCTCTTCAGAATTTCCATTGCATACTTGCCTTGACTAAGAAAGATATGCCCATCCTCCTGCCAGACTTCCATCCTGTTACCAGCTATTTTGTACAATAGCTGAATTTCTTGTGAGCCGCCAGTTTATTGAACATGATTCATGTTCATCATCAATGTTCAAAAATTCAGAAGTCATTTTCAGGGCATTTTCGCCCCATTTGTAATAACTGCATGTTCATACCCCCATTAGGAAAATGTAAAAAGTTGGTCTAAACGGGGTCTTTTTATAAAAGACTCGGCTATCCTTAGGTTTAGCCATTTGGGGGATACTCTAGAGTGTTTTTTCCTTAGGAATTATGCACTACTCATAGGTGGCGTATAATCCCTAAGTTTTTCACTCAAACCTCCAAAGTTGGAGTATTTCCCATGGTGGTCAAAACCTAAGATGGTTATTAGAGTCTTGTGTCTAGGATTTTTTACGTGTTAGCCATCTTGATTGAGTCGTATGAACATGCACTAGGTCCCCTAGGAGTTTCGTTTGGTTTCCGAGAAGAATACATTTTTCCATAAATTAGACCATTTTTTAATGGCTTAATTAAAAAAATTCAAAAAGTGATAAAAACCTCATCCGGAGGCAAAATTGGGCGTGGGGAGGTTCGTTTTGAAGCTCAGAGCATCCTCTTTACCCTAGCGCCAACTTTTCTGGGGTTTCGGGCGATTACATCGCCTCTAGGAGCAGTTTTTCACTATTTTGGCATTTAATGACCAAAAAATGACAAAATTCACTAAGCGACAAAAATCGAATAAGTCAAAAAACATTAAAAATTTGATTTTTAAAGGTCGAAGATGGATGGCATAAGGTGTACGACTACTTAGGAAATATAAGGCACATATTATAAAGTTCAAACTTTGGAAAATATGAATTAATCATTTCGCATGGGGGTTGACATGAGCATACATTCACGTGGGCATCCTTTGGCATGGAGTATGAGTGTTGGTTCCAAACTAGTGTGGTGGCCTACCATTTGACTACCATTCGAGTAATGAACCTATGCTAAAACAAAGTTTGATTTTCGAATTATTACTCCCTCGTGTGGCCATCACCACCGTACGGCTAGCATTCACGATTTGGTTGGTTGTGTATTTAATAAGTGGTGGGCTCCTTCCATGGATTATGGCCACATCACATGGCTCAACAACCACATCCACGAGCTCCAAGCCTATCTTTTCAAATATTCACGCACTCCTCATGTGGCTCACGGCTTTGTGAGATGGCAAATGCGAATTGGGTTGATGTACATTACAAGGTAGTGGTGGAGCTTCCAAGAAAGGATGGGGGGCGCCTTGCCAAGGTGGAGGCCACCTCCCCATCCACTTTAATACAACTCGAGTTTTTGGTTGGAGATCTCACTCCAAGCCATTGTTGATTAGAATTCGAATCCCTTACTTCATGCCATTGGCTCCTCTTAATTGCCATTTCGACTTAGGGCTCTATGAGCTTGTCTTTTGTATAAATAGAGGTGCTTTGCACTCTCTTATGATGGAGATTTTGTGTAAGAGCACTCTGCCCAAAAGTGTAATTGTTATATTTGTTTAGTACTTGGAATATAAGTGACTTTGGAGGTCCATGAGAGGGTTATTGGTGTTGTGGCTTCATTTTGTGAGGTGTTATCTCTCTCACCCTTTTCTCATTATTTCAAATTATGTTCAATGCATGTTCAAGAGGGCTATCAATCTAGCACATGAAGGTATTCATTTACAATCTTAATTTAATTATCCATGTTAAATTGCTCAAACATCTAGATCGGACAGTAGGTAATGGTTATACCAATGTCTTTTAGAATGTTGTTTGATTTACATGCTTGCATTTAATCTATTTTTGTGTTTGAGATTTGTGTCTTTCAGGGAGCATTTCAGGTGAAGAAGATTTGGGAAGTCTACATCCTCTTCATTACACAAGAGATATTGCCATCTAACAACTTCACCTTGCAGGACCTACAAATAGCCTCTATTCTCAAGAGAAGAAACTTTGCCAAACAGGGGCTTTTTCCTCATCCATCGAAAAGTTTAAGTTTATTTTGGTTACTAGATCCATCTCCAAGCTGTGGAAACTTAAGATCTATCATTCTCCAACCTTGGACCTTCCCATCAAGTTTATTTTTTGGTTTCAATAGGCTTGATCCTTCTTCCCTTTGTCTTCGCTTTGCCTCTTTTCTTTGCTGCTCTTTCTCTCTTATGTTCGCTGCATTTTTCTTCATTTTACAGTCCCTCTCTTCTCACTCTCCTCACCTTATTCTTCCTTCTCTTTGCTGGTCCTTTATCCTTCTTCTGATTCTCTGCTGCTCCCTTTTATTTCTTGCTGCTGTCTTCTTCCTTTGCTGCTGTCTCATCTCTGTTGAGTGCCCCCTCATCCCTATTGTGGACTGTCTCTTATATTTTCTAGCAATCATTCTTCTCTACTTTTTGCAGCCTTGTCTCCTTTTCTCGTTGGCTGTCCCATCCTTTATTCGCAGCCACTTCTACCACTGTTCGCTGCCCACTTTGCTCTTCATTCCATTTGTTTCCTTTTGTTTCTTTCATCTCATAATTTGTAATTTCAGTTTAGATCTTAGGTTGTTTGATAGGTTGCTTCTTAACTTAGTTCATTACTTGTTTTTTGCATCTAGATCTCATCTTTAACTTAGTCTAGATTTGTTAAAATTTTGCATTTAGATCTCAATCTTAGTCTTAGACTTAGTTTCATTTTAGTTTGCATTCCATTTTTTTTATTCTTAGATTTAGTTTCTTTTAAAATTTTGCATGTTTAGTATTAGATCTCATTTGAAAGTTAGGCTTGCACACTTAGCTAGTTTCATCTAAAGTTAAAACTTGCATTTGAAAAAAGAATGTGAATATAGATTAGTGGTTAGTTTGCATCTGGTCTCCATTATTGCTCTTAGATCTTAGATTTGTTTTGATTTTGACTAACACTAATGGGTGCATGAGTATTGGATTTTTTTGGTTGTAGGTGTTGAGAAGAGAAATTGCAAAAGTGAAGCAAGAAGACAAACTTAAAACCATTTGGAGATATCCCAAAGAAGAAGAGATCATCATGAAGAGAAATAAACCATAAGGAAGATCCAAAACCAATGATGATGATGTTAACCATGAAAACTTGAACCTTCAATCTCCTTTTTGTAAAAGAAGTCATAAGACTTCTTGTTTTAAGTACTTTTCATTTTCAGTTTCTCTCATTGGTTGAAATTCCTCAAAAGTTGTAATCGTTAATAAAATAATTTTTGAGTGGGGTTTTTAAGTCCCCACTCCCAACTTCCCCCATTTAGGGAAGTTTGTTGGTTGTTTGCTTTCTTTCCGCACTTAGCTTAGTTTTTGCTTTCAGTATTTCTCTCACTATTTGCAAGTATATCAATCATTTACATTGTTAAATTAATCAACTATTTACTTGCACTTTATTTCATTGTTGTGCATTGCATTTAGTTCAGATAAGTCGCTTGAACTTGTTGCAAGACAAGTCAAGAGCACTCTCTATCGGAGAGCATAATTGTATTGTTGCATCCTGCATTGCATGTAGATTAGCTAAGACTCTTGAACTTTGTCATAAGACGAAGTCAAGAGCACTCTCTGTCAAAGAGGTCTCATTGTGCTCTAAATTAAAATTCGCCACTCACATCCCCCTTTCTAAAATTTATTTTGTTGCTTTCCATCACCAAGTATGCTCTGCCAACCCTAAAAAGTTGGATTATTACTCAGAATGGTGATTGGATTTGTTAATCTTACAAGTGATAACCATAATAAAATCTTCACCACCATAAACCAACGAACCGACGTTGTTTCGAGAAATACTTAGGTAGTGGGGAAATTCCTACTAGTGGTGCCGGAAATCACTGTTGTCATAGAGTTCTAGCTTGCTGGTTAAATCCATTGGACACCTAGCCTAGAATACTGGACGGTCCGTCAGGTCACCAAGGGGAGCCACTGAAGGTATACTTTTCGGGTTGGACTCATACCTTGCTTTCTTAGCCTTAATAAACAAGATCACTAAAACTCATAAAATCAACCAAGATAATTCGCAAAACATTCTCACAAACAATCATTTTGAGACTTGTATCTTCAGCATCCCCAAGCACTACACATTTGACTCCATTTGGCACTGGTCTTCTAAACTTTTATGCATCACCATTAATTTGGGCCATTTGTCCATTGGAATTTGTCTAAGTCATTTATCTGTGGATGTCATTTTATTGTACAAGTCTTCATTATATTGTTGATCTATAATCTTGTATCGCAACGTGGATTGCATTTTATCTTGAATTTATTTTCATATAAATTGTGATCTCATTATAAAACTCCTAAAAAACACCCATCCGCATCCGCAACATCTTAAAAACATTTAAAAACATAGAGCCGTATAGAGCCGTAGACAACTCTTTGTTAGGGACAACCCCCCTTTGCTTTGTTAGGAGTTAGCCTAAACGGAGGAGCTGGGATTCAGGTGACAGTACTTGGCTCATTGCTTGCCCCCAAGGCCACACTTCACCCACTTGTAGTGAGGAGTCAGCTTTCAAAATATTTCTGCTGCTGGTGTGCATCTCATCATACCCAACCAGAATTCCTCTTTCTGCAGTGGGTTCCAGCTTAAGCAACCTGTAAGATCAAAACACCACTAGCAAAGGGATTAGAAGCACCTATGTGAATAATTAAAAGAAAATGTGAGAGATGATAGATTCAAACAAGAATTTTTTCTACCTCTAGCATTCTAATGTTATTCACAATAGCGAATAGTCTATAAAGCACCACCTACTATTCTTATGAAAAATATTTTCCCTACAAAGACAGATAAATCCAACAATTACTAGCATGCTATGATGATACAGATTTACCTCATAAGAAGCAAAGAATAGAACAATCCAACACTGCAGACAACACCAGGGTAGCCTCCAAAGCCTTATTATTAACTCAAAACAATTGCAATGCCAGCAGAGGTTTCACCTTCTGATGATTACAATGGAGATAAGCTCCTCAATATATAGCACAAGGAGAGTGAGCTAGGGCGCAAAACCCTAAGGAGACAAAGCTCCTAGTTTGTAGAGCAAGCAAAGCTCTCACCCAATGGAGAAACACCATTCCATTTGGACAAAAACACTTCAAGAAGGAAACTGCTGAAAGCTACCCACTTGTGGAAGGAGCTCACGCGTTAGGCAAAGAGAGAGCATGTTGGATGTTTCCATGCTACGCTGGAAAGATGAGTTGGTGTTTTAAAAATAGTATTGTAACCATGGGCCATGCCATATGAGGTGGCAGCACCACCAATCCAACCCAACTCTCCAGCAAATTCGTATGGTCGTGAGGAATGGCCAACGTGAAGGTGGAGCTTAGTATGAATTCGATCAACCTTTGAAAATTTGCTACCCTTCATCACATAAGTTATAATATATGCTTCAACCTTTAATCCTTAATACAGCCAACCTTAATATACCATGCCATGTCAAATGGCTCACGCGTGAGATGGAAGAATGGCCCACATGAGGAAATCCGTACAGATTTCTTACTTGCTCATAACCTGTTATCACATATATAGTAGCCAGGCTACCATACATTCTTTTTCAGATTCCAGAGCACTATTCAGCCAGTTCCTTTGCATTTGAGATGCTGAGATGAGCATCTATTATGGATCACTATCAGATTATGGACAACAGATATTCCCCATGCCATGACTGAGTTTCAGGACACTCAGAGAGAGGACTGATGTAGCCATCTAGCCATTTTCACAGAGCAGTTAGTAGTGCCCAGAGATATAGCAGCAGTTTTAGAGGACAGGTATTGGTTCAGATGATTGAGCATTCAGGTATATGACTCAGCAGGTATATTCTAGTGTTATGGTTATATTGCTTTTATATCCATTTTTATAGCATGTCTTAGCATTTAGTATCATGATCTGGCGATCATATAGATATGTGGACCTGGTTGTACTTTATATATATATATATATATATCATATTGTTCCTACTCAGATTTAGAAGTTCTTGACCTATACTCATCGGTTTTACCCTCCGTAGGGAGATTAGAAGTGATCATTCCCACCATATTTTGGCTTGCTAGTGTTGGTCTCATTGTTCATTGACTTCATCCATCCATTACCTACCCAGTTTGTTCATTCCCTTGAATACTATTTGACTAGTGGCATGGAGAACCTTCCCCCACTGTAGCCTCTATATTGGATAAGCTTCCCTGTTTATTGTGTCTCGGCTCTGAGTTGGTGACAAAACTTGCTTCGGTAAGTTGGATTGTAGGCCTAAATCATTCTAGTCGGTTGCCCCGATGTTTGGCACTGGTCGAAGTCCCCCTAGCCACTAAAGATGTTGTTGGCTAAACTTGAAACGGATAGTACTGCCATAAATGCAAATGAAATATTGTGAAAATCCAAATGAACCTGGCAAAGAAATATCAAATGTTATATCTTTTGTGAAATGTAAAATACCTAAGTAAACAAGTTGTTTGTGACACACCTAGAAGTGCTAAGGTAAACAAGTGCCTTAAAAACACACCTGCAACAAGAAGCCTAAAATAAATGTAAATCTATGCAATGTGTTTATAAACACACATAGATCAAAGGCTATGGAAACTCAAGGCCCAAAAAGCAATGGAACTTAAATTCTATATCAAAAAGATTGCTGGCTCTCTTTGTATTATGGATTGTGCGCATCTGCTAAGGTGAATAAACACTCTTTGAACAACTTACCCATTTGTGAGACACCGTCATTCCCTGTGTTATTGCTTGTCCATTATATGCTATAGTGTGTATTCCCTTTCCATATCCAAAGTGTCACAGTGTTGAATCAGTAAGTCATCCCTTGGCCTAGCCACTTTATTTTTAAGCCTTCACCCTTCACTAGCAAATTGATCACAACTATGAAGTGAGTATGGTCTTGAAAGTCTGATCTGAGTAGTAATAATAATTAATGACCTTATATATTTGGATTTAGATCACCAGTAATGATTGCTACTTGTTATAATTGCTATGTGAATGGATTGTAAAGCATGTTTTAACCTTTGACACCTTGCAGCAGCTTGATGACAGTTTGAGTCATATTTTGGTCATGTTGACTTGGTCAAACCTCAGTTTGACCAAAAGTCAAGCACAGGACATGAGGTGGCAGACCTCAGATGTTACAGATAGATGGTATATGGTCTGGTACAGGTCACCATGGTGGGCTTACGCAGTGGTTTCAGACTTATGATGATGATTTGTGCTTTTTCAACACTTTTACATATTATTATTATTTGGTCTGCCAGATATGATGAGCATTTATTTTTGACCATGCAGAGGTTTATATGGTGTATGAGTACACATCTTAGATGGATTTGGACCTTCTGAGTCCAATGAGACAGTCTACTTTCAGTTTCGGGCAGTTATAGTGATGGAGCCTCAGTAGGCTATCCTAGTGCAGTTTTGGTCTGTTGGAGACCTTGTCAGAGCAGTGATGGGATTCACTTGGTGCACCTAGGGCGCTGTGCATGGAGGGGGTGGTCCAGCCACTTGTTATTACCATATTACCCCCCTCTCAAACTCATTGGTGAGCTCACCTTGACAGAGTAGGCATTTCGGGAGGTAGTTTGGGCAGTTTCACACTTCCCGAGGCAGTCCAAAAATGGTAAAAATGGCTACAGAGGAATTCGATTTGGGCTATGAGGCAAAGTTTTGGCATGGGATGATCAGTGATGATGAGTGGGATGTCTTCCACACCTTCTCCAGTAGTTTCAGCTTCATTGAGACCCACATCCATCACTTATGGCACTTTCCGATGATTTCTAGAGCCTCCTAAGGCTCACGATTTGTCCATAGAGGCACGATTTGGTACTTTGATGATTATTTTATTGATATTGTGCTATGGGGATTGACCAAGGGTGTCTAAAATTACCCCTTGGACCCACCATAAGCTAGATATATTATTTTGTTATCATGATTTGGTGGGATCCCCTTTCCTAGGGTGAATTTGTCCACTTATTGTTATATTTTATTATTGATCCATGTATTGTATTGTTGAGCTCATCTCAACCATTGATTAGATCTTTTGATCTTTTAATCTTAGCCACTCATTCAAAAAGTGGTTAGGATTATGGCCTCTCTCCATCCTATTTAAGGAGAGAGCTTCTCATTGTATAGCTCACCTTTGGGCTCTGGAAAACTTGGAATAAAAGAATATTTTGGAGATCTTCTTGGCTTTGATTGGGTTGCTCTTGCATGTGTTCTTGGATATCTTGCTTCTAGACATTGTTTGCTTTTCAGGTGAAATGGACTTCAAGAGAGGGAGGTTAAATTGCTCAAGCTAGCTCATCGTTTTGCTTTGTGGGAAGATTGTAGGGGTTCCTCACATCCCCCATGGGCAAATCGACTTCATAGAGAGGGAGTTTTTCAATTGTGCTTTGTCCATTGATTGCTTTCTTGATATGACATGCTTAGATCTTATGGGTTTGTAGATAAAATCTAACTTGATGTAGTTTGATTTGCAGGTTTTCATGAGACATATTTCCTCCAAGGGTTTGAATGCTATTGGTTGAAGACACTTGGATCAAGCTTGGAATTGTAACTAGGGAAAAAATTCTCCATATGCTAAGAGGCCGCAAGCTTTTGAGGTAAGATCTACAAGGTACGTATTGATTTCGCTTGCTATCCACCCCATTGGTCAAAATTACATTAAAATTAAAACCTTCATTTTGGTTTTTCTTAGATCTACTTGGATCTAGCCAAGCTTTTGAAAAGATATTAAAAACCCACCTCTATAGCATCCACGACAATTCGGATCTATAGTTTGGTGGTGATTGGGTTCCATTTGACACACTTTTCAAGGCAAAATAGCCCTCTTGAGGCAAATCGTACCCCTTGGGAGAAGCTAGTTTGGTTAGATCTAACACATGGGTAGGTGAGATCCCACTTGATTCACACTCTCCTCACTTGATAACCTACCCCTAGTGCTTCACCTTGTTGATTTTTGCCTTGTGGGCCCCATTCCTCATTTTGACGGTTGTACCCCACTTGGGTCAATTTGGTGATGCATTCTCAATCTCAGATCTATGGAGATCTAGCCATTGGATGCCCTTGATTTTCAAGATCCACATTGATACTTGCCTAAACTACTTGGATCTATAATTTGGTGGCCATTGGACTTGATTTGACACACCTTGCCATGCTTTTAGCCCTCCTTGGGCAAAGTCACACTCCTTGGGTGATTTAGTTTGCCCACTTCTAGAACCTGGGTAGTTGAGATTCCATTGGATTTGGAAAGAGCATACCTTGAAACCTACATCTAGTGTCTCATTTTGTGAAGATCTGCCTTGGGGGTAGCATTCCTTGTTTTAAGGGATTGTTGTCCACTTGGGTCACATCATGAAACATTAGATCTAGTAAGATCCAACCATCATATCTCAATTAGTCCACTTGATTTGCATCCTAGGTGTCCCGATCTACAAGTTGACCTCTCTTTTGACTCCATTAACCCATCCAACAAGGCACTAGTCCACCTAGGGCAATTCGCACTCCTTGGGAGTTGTGTCAAGTCTTAGATCCCATATGTGGGTATCTCTAATTTCATCTTAGATCCTTAGATCTATCTCTTACATACCCCTTGGTACCATTTGTATCCCTTAATTCCACCTTGTGGGTCCCATTTGAGCCATTTCCATATCCCAAGGAAGTGGGTCCCACATGTGTACTTCATGGTACTAGATCTTGTCATCCTACTTCATCATGTGGCCTAAATCATTCATTGGTTGAAATACTAATCACTTCTTAAGCCTCCTTCAACCATACTTAAACTTCTAGGTCCACCTAACCTTGCATTGGTTTCCGTAACTTGTCATTTACTTATCCCTAGGAACCTTTGTTTGGGTCCAATCATCTTTGATTGGTTATAGGGTCTCCCCCTAGGTCTTGATTCATCTTGATCTAAAGTGAAGAGTGCCTCGGTTGATGTGACTCCAAGCTTGCATTGGGAATCGTGGCATCTCTTGGGTCACCTCTTTAGTTGTCCATCTCCTCTACCATCCCAGATGGGATACCACTAGGGACAACTACGACTTGTATGATAACACACCTGTCATATGACTCGAAGCTCCATTGTCTATGTACCATACACTAGACGTGGAGGCCATCAACGATTGACATGAGTTAAGAGCCATCTCCCTGTCAATCCCGTCTGTAGTACACTCATCAATATCTGTAGTGGAGCAAGAGGTGCAAACAATTTGCTCTTCCCCCATGATGTAGATCTGACGCTGCAGCTGTAGATCTGTGTATGAAAGCACTCCCTAACCCTTACCAGGGCTCTGATACCATGTAAATATTTGATCCAGAGATCACTACTCCCTCTGGATCGCCTTGAAATATCAAGTGGTATGAGTCTCGATATCAATACAACATTAATATGAACTCAAACAACTAGATCTGCATTTACCAACTGAACAATATAAATGCAATCATACATAAACAACAAATGTACCCTGGAACCCTTTCGGGAGAAACCAACAAACTATGGGGCTATCTTCTTTCTCGATCCCAGAGCATATAGGAAAAGAGACAAGTACAATCCAGGGTTACCTCAGTAATATTTTCAGGCAAACTCAAGATTTGCATGCATCCAGCTAATGCATGCACGGAAGAGATGAGCCCTAACTGGAAAACTGGATCTGAGTGTCCCTGTATCCGCCTCTGCCTGATCTATCTGTCTCTAACCTCAGCTCTGCTCTACTCGCTCTGAAGACTGCCATGTGACTGAAAACGTCCTCTTCTGCATGCACAAGTGTGCCCTTCCTCCAACAATGGAAGACTCGTACTGAATCAGATCTCAGCAAATCTGAGCTCTGATCGTCACTAATCTTCCTCAATCTCCGAGACGAAGATACTTTGCAAGTGACAGACACTCTGCTCTACCGGATGCGGTACGAGCTTCTCCCTTCTTGAAGAATGCGCCCTCCTTCACATGTGAAGTCGTCCTCCTCTATTTTGATCTATCTTAGATCAATGGTCTAATTGATGAAGACAGTCACCTCCTGTCTTCCTTATAACATCTCACTGAGAAGTTAGGTTTACCAAAAACCTAAACAGTTGCACACAAAACTCACTTTAGCATGCATGCATGCAAACCTTTGCATGCATTTCTCTCCAATCATTTTCCTAGTTAATATTTTAACACTGCAATCCACATTATCTGCCTTGATTATACTTAACCATGCTATTATCCAGAAAAGATTCTTTGTAATTGTTCTTCAAATGCTTGCATCCCTTTTTCTGAAGCCACAAATGATTTTCTATTTCACTTTCTACCTCTTCTAATTTGCATCAAAAACATTCTCTCTTTCCAAACCTTCCTGAACATTTTCCAACTCACCGTTTCACATCTCAGCTAGCACAGACTAGTTTACATTCAAGATAGACTTCTTTCTTCCTTGCATTCAAGATACGGCTTGTTTCTTTCTGTAGGATGTTTCCTTTGTAATCATATCATCCTTGTTTACTAATAAAAGGTAATTAGCTATGTTATTGGGAACACATCGAGGGGAGGCCTGAAACACCATTCAGCATTTCAGAGGTCAGATGTGGATGAGAAATGCCAAGAAAGCACTGCCAAAACATTTCACTCGTGTTTCTGTTTTCTGGAAGAGCCACTTCACAAGACGAAAACACTGAACCTGCATTCTGGGTAGAATCCTGAAATGTTTCACTCATGGAGCCTGCTTTTCTGGCCAAAGCAGAGAAAAATAGTCCTTTTTGGAATTGTATTTAACTGTTAACCTCAATTCTTCAAGTTAATGTAACATTAACTTAACTCTTTAACTGTGATATCCCCTTCCACTTGATCACAACATGTGGATGATTTAGTAGCCTATTTGACTCCCATAGGCTATAGTCAGTGAAGCTAGGGAGCCACTATTGATGTCACTTAGTTAGAAAAAGTGTTATATTTTTAAAAGTGACTAGTAGCATGTTAGACGGTATTGGGTGTTCCATGGTATTGATGGAGCGCCAGTGAAGGATAAAAAGAGGGGCAACACCTCACTTGGTCATTATGATATGATTTTTATTGATATCTTATGGAGGGCACTTGTGAGCTAAGGGTTTTTCGTTAGGGGTTTTGGCAAAGCCTCTTCCATTGTGGTTTGGTTTCAGTGGTTATAGATCCACCCTAGCTAGACAAGGGGGAAATCCACCATGGGTTTCCAATTGAGCTCAATTAGTAATTCATCTTCAGTTTGTAGCATCTTGCTTGGGCGTTTTCTCTTAGAGAACCAAATTCATCCTTGTGGCAAAAATCGTGAGCACCTGGAGGAAATTGTCGGAATTGTTGTAGAGACCAAATTTCTTCTTGAGAGGGTCGTGATCATCATGAATAGTTGTGACATCTAGAGGCCATGGCATTTGACAGAGGCTAAGTTCATTCATTGGAGCGAAATCCACTTGAAGGTGCCAACCCCATTTTAGTTGGTGGGCGATTTGGAGAGAGGGTCGTAAGCTTGGTAAGGGAACCGAGACCCTTGAGGAGAGGCCACGATTCTTGAGGGAGGAGACGCTTTAGGAGAAGCCATGCCTAGAGGAGAAGGCCGTGAATTAGAAGAGGAGGCCAAACGCATTTTGGGAGTGTGATTTGCATGAGGAGAGGACGAGGTGGTAGTCGTGGAGGGTTGGACGATTTGTGGAGGTTGTGCTAAGGGGCCGATCCTTTGTTGTTAACCCATGAGCTTATGAGGAGAGCGTGGCACTTTGTGGGAAGTGGCCAAGAGTTGGGAGAGGTCGTAAGGACCCGTGGAGAAACGTGGTACTTGGATGTTGGTTGGAGGAGTTGCAAGAGGGGATGACCTCTTCTTTGGCTGATTTGTGGCTTAGGTGGAGTGTGGAGTCTCTCTTGGAGAGAGCCATGAGTTTTAGAGCAGGGTGAGAGAATCTTGGAGGGTGTTGCTAGCATTAAACAAGGCTGAAGGCTACCATAAGAGACAATTCACTCTTAGAACAGAACATCAACATTTTGGGAGGGGTCTCTTGGGAATTGAAGAGCTAGAAGAGGGCTCATTAATTATTGGAGGAGACTTGGCACCATTTCCAAGTTTTGGTTTGCTTATTGTGTGATATTGGTATTTTGAAGCTTCCATAGCATCCATTCAATATTTGTATTGTTGTCATTAGAGATACTATTCATAATAAAATACTAATGTTGTCTCTCCTATTTTTTGTGTACTTGCAATATGTTTGAAGAAATATATTCATGTGAATGTATGCGAACTATCTGTTAAAAGTCATGAATCAATACACATGTAAACTGCTTGACAAAATCACACAACCAAAACAATGATTTTTCCTATAATTGCATTAGGGATATTTTAGTGGTATTAGAGCTTGTGATCCTCCCAACCTATGAGGGTATTCAAGCTTGGTTATGGAAACTGTTATCACACAACTTTTAGTTGTCCCTCGTGGTATCCCATCCGGGACGGTAGAGGAGATAGACAACTAAAGAGGTGACCCAAGAAATGCCACGGTTCCCAATGCAAGGTGGGAGTCACGTCAACCGAGGCACTCTTCACTTTAGATCTAGATAAATCAAGACCCAGGGGGAGACCCTACTACCAATCAAAGATGATTGGACCCAAGCAAAGGTTCCTAGGGCTGAGTTAATGGTAAGTTACGGAAACCAATGCAAGGTAGAGTGGACCTAGAAATTAAAGTATGGTTGAAGGTGGTTTGAGAGATGTTTAGTGTTTCAACCAATCTATGATTTAGGCCACATGATGAGCTAAAAAGACAAGATCTAGTACCATGTGTTACACAAGTGGGATCCACTTCCTTGGGATATGTGAATGGCTCAAATGGGACCCACAAGGTGGACTTTAAGGGATGAAATTGGTACTAAGGGGTATGTAGTGAGTAGATCTATGGATCTAAGTTGAAATTAGGAATACCCACATATGGGATCTAAGGTTTGACACAATTCCCAAGGAGTGCGACTTGCCTAACGAAGACTAGTGCCTTGTTGGATGGGTTAATGGAGTCAAAAGATATGTCAAAGTGTAGATCAGGACACCAAGTATGCAAATCAAGTGGGCTAATTGGGATGTAATGGTTGGATTTTGCTAGATCTAGGGTTTCATGATATGACCCAAGTGGACCACAATCCCTTAAATTAAGGAATGCTACCCCCAAGGCAGATCGTCACAAAATGATACTCTAGACCTAGGTTTCAAGTTATGCTCGTTCCAAAACCACAAAAATCTCAACTACTCATGTCCTAAAAGTGGGCAAACTCAATCACCCAAGGAAGTGCGACCTTGCTCAAGGAGGGATAAAAGGTGGGAAAGGTGTGTCAAAACAAGTCCAATGGCCACCAAATTGTAGATCCAAGTAGTTTAGGCAATGATCTATGTGGATCTAGAAAATCAAGACAATCCAAGGGTTAGATCTTACTAGATCTGAGTTTTAAGATGCCAAAAGGTCCAAAATGGGGTTTTAGTCCCCTAAAATGTGGAATGGTGCCCACAAGGTAAAAATCACCAAAGTAAGAGTCTAGGGGTAGGTTATCAAATATGTAGATTGCAAATCAAGTGGGATCTCACCTACCCATATGCTAGATCTAACTAAACAAGCCGCTCCCAAGGAAGTGCGATTTGCCTCAAGAGGGCTATATTGCTTTGAAAAGTGTGTCAATTTTAACCCAATCACCACCAAACTATAGATCCAACTAGGGGTGGATGCTATAGAGGTGGGTTCTTAAAATCTTTTCAAAAGCAAGGCTAGATCTAAGTAGATCTAAGAAAAACCAAAATGAGAATTTCAATGAATTAGGGTTTGTGACCAATGAAGAAGAATGGATGGAAATAGGCACATACTTTGTAGATCTTACCTCAATTGCTTATGGCCACCTTGCAAATTGATAGCATTTTCCTATGTGTATATTCAAGAGTGAGATCCAAGAGCTCCAACCAAAACGTCCTCCTCCAAGATAGCCAAATCGTCCTCCTCCTACAAGACAAGATCAAGTGAAACAAGCCAAGTAAGATGATTATGAAAATGATGGAAAGATGTAATAGAAAGCATCAACTATGTCACAAAGATACAATAATGATACTCCCTTTCACCAAGATCAACCCAAGAGAGACTATGTGGATCCCTCCAACAATAACCCTCAAGAAATCGCCGCCCTCTCCACCAATTCGACTTTCCTGCAAGAAAACTAGTTGTAGCACCAAAATCCACAATGATACATAGAAGAGATACTGTATACTCAAGATGCAAGAGATTCCACAAGACAAGAGAGATATGCTCCACAAAGAAGTGTTCTATTCGAATATTCCAAAGCTCCAAAGGTGAGCTATACAATAGGGGGTCTCCTCCTTATATAGGATAATAAAGACCAAAACCCTATACCACTCTACAATACTACATCAAATGAGTGGTTGAGATTAAAAGATCTCATCATACAATCAATGGCTAAGATGAACCATAATAACATAACACATGGATCACTCATAAAGTGATGACGTCATAGTCTAAAAATAATCGTGGAGGGTGACGTCATCCACTAGAGGGGGTAAAAGTACCAAAGCCCACCTCATAATGACTAGGACATAATGTATGGAGCACATGGTGGGGCTAGGAGGCATCAATCCTTACTAGCTCATCCCCAAGGCACAATAAAATAATAAAATATGTCCAAGATAATATAAATGACCCAACTGTCCTCAAAATCTGTGATAGACAAGCAGCAAAAGACCTCCTGTGATCTCTGTGGGCCTACCCACATGGTGAAAACTGGCTGGAAGATAGTGGGATCACCTTGGAAGACCTCTGTGAAAACCAAGTGCCAAAACCTTGCCTCAATTGCCCAAATCGAATTCCTCAGTGACCACTTTATCACATTTTTTAACTGCCTCGATAACTGTGAAATTGCCAAAACTGCCTCCTAGGGAATCTACGCTGTCCAACTGAGCCCACCAGGCTCTCCAGAAGTGGGGGCAAATGGTAATAACAAGTGGCTGGACCACCCCCTCCTCATACAGCGCCCTAAGTGAACTGGCCTCTCATGGCCCCTGCTGCTCGGGCTGAGAAATCAACCCCAAATCTGGTCAACAAGTGTGAAACTGCATCAATCACTGTCAGAAGTGCCCGGAACTGAAAGATAAGTGTCTCATTGGATCCAAAAGACCCAAATCCACTAGGAATGTGTACGCATACACCATGGGTTGCCCTAATGGACCAGCTGTAGGGTCCACCATATATGGACAGTGTATAATCTGATGATTTGAAGTAATAAATAAAACTGCTGAACTGCATCAATCATCATCAGTATCATATATCCATCATATGGCATCATCATCAAGAGTATGTGCGTCCATCAATCATCATCTATAAGCTTATGTGGCCCACATCATCACGGATCCCAAGAAATGACCATAGTCAAACTAGGTTTGACTAGGTCCATATATAACCAAGGAAAAATCATATCAGTAGACTAAGACATGTTCCTCTAATCATTCTCACAACTTAGCTCAGAGTATAACATCCATTCAGTGGCATTAATCAAGTTAGCATATTCCTTTGTTATATGAAATTACTTGCACAATAGTTCAAATGACAAGCTCACCCATTGGACATGGTCAAACTGCTAGTGAAGGATGAAGGCTAGGAACAAGGTTGGGAAAAGGGGTTGACTTGCCTAGTTCAACTCAAAAATACTTTGGATTGGGAGAAGGGGAAAGCTACAAACTCTGTGCTGGACAAAATAACACGAGGAATGGCTGTGCCTCACAAATGGGTAAGTTGTTTAGAGAGTGCTTATTCAACTTGGGCATCATGTCTACATCAAGTTGATCCAGGTTCATTAGGATCATTCAATTTCATTTCATGGCCTTTTTGGCCTACATAACCCTTCGGATCTCATGTGTGCTGATAAGCACAACTAGTTGCAGCTTGCATCCAGGGCATGTTTTCATATACATATAAGGTTAGCAATTGTTTAGATATAGCTTTTAAGAAGCATTGCTTTTTGGACCTTTCTTATACTCTTCGAGGAGTATTTTTAGCAATTCATCGCTCTTGCCCTTTTTTAGTTTCCATGGGCGAATTTATAAGTTTCCATAAGTAGTACATGAGCTTTCAATTTTAGCCAACAACATCTCAAGTGACTAGGGAGAGTTTGAGCCAATGCCAAACATCGGGACAACCCACCAGAATGATTTAGGCCTACAATCCAACTCACCAAAGGCAAGTTTTGTCACCAACTTAGAGCTGAGACACTGAACATACAGGGATGCGGTCCAAACACAGAGGTAGAAAATGGGGAAGTCCTCAGTATCAGAGAGTCAAATGAGACAGGTCAAGGCTTAAAGTCAAATAAGGAAAGTCATGTATGGATGGAGTCAAGTGAATATGGAGCCTAAACTAGCAGACAACTGGTGTCAGGAAATACCATATCTATGTAAGGTGGTAAACCAGTGGGTTTTGTCAAACAACCTAAATGTGCAAGTAAATGTCCATTTTATAATATATAGTTCATTTTAAACAGTTTGTCACATCAGGAATAGTATACCAAGCAATTACTGTGAACATGACTAAATCAACAAGATAATAATCCACAATCAATGATAAAACATCCATAGGTCATATAACATCATCACAATAATAATCATCATATATCATCTGAAACACTGCTGCAATATATCTCTAAGCACTGAACTGAAACTGCATGGGATAAAGGATCACATCGGTCATCGAATCTGAACTCTCAAGGCTCAGCCTTGACACAAGGTCTAACATAAGTCTGAATAATACACTGCTCTGATCATGAGTGATCTCAAAATACACAATCATCATAGCCAAGCTCTGAATAATGGAAGCTCTGGAATGTGCAGATATCTGCTAAGCAAGAATAGTAGCCCTGCTACTATGGTGTGATAACATCTGGCTCTAGCTGGGACAAGTGCTCTAAGAGAGAGAGCGCTTGAGAACCTCAGAATCTCTGGTCTCGATCTGCTCTGCATCAATCTTCAATCCAGCACTGCACCATCCTTGCTTTCAGCTTTTATTTTGCACCTGTACCTGCGCTCACAAACACTAGAATACCTCATAGAGCATGTATGGGAAAAATATAAAATAAAACTGAAACTAAAATCTACTTTAAAGCATAATCTGAAATGCATTAAAAGAAATTTTAAATGGCATTCATCATTTATTCATCATTCATTATATATATATATATATATTTTATATTATTGTGCAGGAGGAAAAGAGAACCTTTTCAAGCAGGCAATCTCAACTTGCACAGGCAGCCAAAAATGTAAAAAGGAAATTAAAATTCTTTAATGCATGCAGGAGAAGAAACAAACTTAGGAAGGAGCAAGGCTCAACTCAATCAAAAACAAAAACAAGCAGACACTCCAAGTAGAAAAGAAAAATTGGCAACTCATCACACAGAAAAAGAAAAAGCACACAAATCCTACTGCTCAAGTGAGCTTATTCAGAAACTACCTACTCTAAACAGGCAAGGCAAGGCATAGTAAGGAAGATCAGGGATGATAATCCCTTAACTCCCTCTGATTGATAGGGAGTAAAATGCGTTGGCCAGTCCCAGTAGTGAGGAAACACATCTCATCAATACAACGCTCAACAGTGAGCGGTCCAACCCAAAAGTCACCAGATCCCCTGGATTGCATGTAAAATAACTCACTAGGCATAACGACCCTATCACCTATTTCAAACCTTCGGTGATTTACAGATTGAGGGATGACTTCGATAACACGTTCAGGAATAGGCTGGATGTCAGAATTGCATCGAGGTTGAGGTGTTGCTATGCTTGAATTCCTATCAGGAGGAATTGCATCAAACCTGGGAGATCCACCGTCTAAAGGTACCGCTACCCTACCAATCAGGACCTCTCTTACTACTCTCCTAGGAGGACTTTCTACTCTTGGTTCTTCAACTTGTGGGTGAATGATATACTTTGGAGCTTCCCCCACAGTCCAAAAGTCTCTATCAACATCGTCATCTTTTTCCGCCTGGGCTAGAGGTGGAAAGTTTTGGTTTTCAATACTTCTGCTACTACCCTCTCCAGATGGGATAGGAATGGTCATGTTTTCTAAAGCTGCCAGATGGTCAGTGGGAAGGGACAAATGACTAGGAATCGTGTTAAGCATATTCTGAGTTCTTGTATCTAAAGATGTTGGTGAAGAAGTAGGAGTGTGAAATGAATCTGTGGAGTTCATACCTTCTTCATCAATAGGTAACTCACTAGGAAGCAAGAAGCTAGGATAAGGTGGAAGCAGACTTGGCTCGACAAGTTCTTCCTGAAAAATAGCTAGATTATTCAAAGAAGAATCCTCCCTAGGGGCATCATGGATTAAGGCATGTTCTTGCCAACTCATGGAGTTGTCATTCACTTGCCTCAAAACCCCATCTTCCAAGGACAAATGGGACAGATGATCAGGAACATCAGAAAAGTGATAATCAATAGGTTCTTCATCATTCCCCTCAGAAGAGGGAAGATGTGTTCCTTCATTGTTATTTGCCCAAGGAGTGATGTGAGGTAAGCCTTGTCTTCCCCTTTCTGTGTTAAGGTCAACTAGGAAAAACCACTCATGCATTGTCCTAAGTATGTACTCACCCCTTCTGATTCGATCAAAGTTAACCTCAGAAGTATTTAGTTGAGTAGTGGGCTCAGGTTGTTCAATGTGTGGCCCTACACTACTAGGTTGATTCAAAGTCCTAAGTTCTTCCGACACTTCACCTCGAAGTGACTCAAGGTTTATTTCTCTAACAGCAATAGCTCTTTCCCTTTCTTCCTCAGAAGAACTATCATCTCCAAATGATCTCCAAATGTTCTCCTTTTCTGGACTAGGATCATCATTGTGGCCACCCATGACCATGAAGATACCTTCAGGTAATAACTCACCCTCACCAAAAGTGTTCCTTACACCATCCTCGTAATTCTCAAGATGACCATCATAAAATGGCTCCCGGTATACCCTAACCAATGACCCATCAGAGTTGGGGATAGTAGCACATGATAAATCCATCTGAAGATGCCCCCCTAGCCCAGCAAACCACTTCCTACAAAGGAGCATACCATAGGCAGGAGGGAGATCTATGACTACTATATCCATTAGCATGGATATGTCAGGGCATGAAAACAGGTCAGCTCTCAAGTTTTTAATCAAGCCAAAGACTTTAACTGGTTTAGAGTCAATCCCACAAACGTTCCCATAAGGCCTAGTTATTTTTAATCCCATGGCTTCCATGACTTGCAAAGGCATCATATTCATGGAGGCACCAGAATCCAACATACAATTATGAAGAAGGGTATCACCAATGCGAAGTGTAAGATAAAACGGTTGGTGACCACCATTCTTTCTCTCATATAAAGCAGTTTGGATATTAATGGGAGGGTCCTCCTCTTCATCAACCATGGCACTAGGTGCCGAGTCTTGAAAAGATGAACCTTCACCATTCATTATTTGTGGCAGTCTCAAGGATACTCTCGAAAAATTCTACCACTTGTTCCTTTATTGATGGGATTTTCATTAACTCAGTGAGTGAGTGTTATGCATAACTTTATCCAATTCCCTTTCAATGTTGATATCCAAGTCATACTCAGGGAGAGGGATTGGCTCACTTACTGGACTGGGCAGCTCATTGCTTCTCTTTTCACCGAAAGGCATAGGCTTTTGGCCATCCTTTCTTCTTTGATAGGTTCTAGGAGGAGCTTGACTACTACTACTAACTTGCTCAGTAGCATATATGGGACAATTAGGGTTGGGCTCTTCTATGGACTCTTCTTCATGATCAATCAAAATCCTTCCGAAGTCCTTGTCAAGTTTTAAATCATCAACCCAGTTAATGTTCTTTGGAGAATCAGGAGTATCATCACCATGGGTGGTATACTCGGGATCTTCCAACTTTTGCTCTTCAGACCAATTTATGATAGGAGGTTCAGGTGAAGCTTGGCTCACAGGGTTTCTTCTATCACCTTCATTAAGATTCTTTTGTTGATTCCAATAAGGTTTAGGGCCATAGGGCTGCCTATATCTATCCGCCTCTTTGCTCTTAGCTAGATCCCTAGCCAGGAGAGTCAAATTCTTCATCATTTCATGCATGCTCTCCATCATTTCATTGGGATCTTTACTAGGCTCTTTACCTTTCTTAAACTTAGGCTCAAATCTGGAAGAAGATCCACTGATCAGGTCAAAGAAATTTTGCTCTCCCATGGAAGCGGCATTTGCTTTGGCCTTCCTAGCATTATCTTGTGCTATTTTCAAACTACCAGGGTCTTTGTCCCTCAGATGGTAACTGTTATCACATATATAGTAGCCGGGCTACCATACATTATTTTTCAGATTCCAGAGCACATTTCAGCCAGTTCCTTTACTTTGAGATGATGATAAGATGAGCAGCTATCTTTGGATCACTATCAGATTGTGGATAGCAGTTGTATTCCACATGCCATGACTGAGTCTCAGGACACTCAGAGAGATGACCGATGTAGCCATTATACCATTGGTACAGAGCAGTCAGTAGTGCCCAGAGTTACAGCAGCAGTTTCGGAGGACAGATGATGGTACAGGTTGATGAGCATTCAGGTATATGACTCAGCAGGTATATCATGGTGTTATGGTTAGATTGATTTTATACTTATTCTTATAGCATGTCTTAGCACTCAGTGTCATGATCTGGCGATCATATAGATATTTGGACCTGGTTGATCTATTATATATATTATATTGTCCCTACTCAGACTTAGAAGTTCACTATTCATACTCATTGGTATGTACCCTCCTTAGGGAGAATAGAGGTGATCATTCCACCATACCTTGGCTTGCTAGTGTTGGCTCCATTATTCATTGTCTTCATCCATCCATGGCCTACCTTCTAGTTTATCACCCTGACTTACTACTTGACTAGTGACATGGAGGATCTTTTCCCCACTGTAGCCCCTGTATTGGATGAGCTTCCCTGTTTATTGTGTCTCGGCTCTGAGTTGGTGACAAAACTTGCCTATGGCGAGTTGGAGTTCCTTGTGAATTCCCCCTAGTCACTAAAGTTGTGTTGGCTAAACCTGAAACTTTTAGTGCTGCCATGAATACAAAATCTGGAAAAATGAAATGCTATATCTTGTATGAAAAGCCCATTCATGCAATGTGTTTCTAAACACACATGAATGAAAGGCAGGCCAAATGAAAATGGCTATGAAAATAAAATGTTATATCTTGTGGAAAATAAATACCTAGGTAAACAAGCTGTCCATGACACACCTAGAAGTGCTCAGGTAAACAAGTGCCTTAAAAACACACCTGCAGCAGAAAGCCTAAAATAAATGTAAATCTATGCAATGTGTTTATAAACACACATAGATCAAGGCTATGGAAACTTTAGGCCCAAAAAGAAATGGAACTTAAAAGCTATATCTAAACAATTGCTGGCCTTATTTGTATTATGGATTGTGCGCATCTGTGAAGGTGAATAAACCCTCTTTAAACAACTCATCCATTTGTGAGACACCTCCATTCCCTGTGTTATTGCTCATTCAGTATATACTATGGTGTATTCCCTTTCCCTTGCCAAAGTGTCACAAAGTCATAACAGTTAAGTCATCCCTTAGCCTAGCCAGTTAATTTAAGCCTTCACCCTCACTAGCAAATTGATCACAACTATGAAGTGAGTATGATCCTGAAAGTCTAGTCTGAGTAATAATAATAATTAACGACACTATATATTTGGATTTAGATCGCCAGTCATGATTACTCTGTGTTATAATTGTTATTTGAATAAGTTGTAGAGCATATATTAACCTTGACACTTTGCAGCAGCTATTGATGATGATCTGAGTTATATTTGGTCTTGGTTAGACCTAGTTTGACCATGGAAGACCATGGGACATGAGATGTTGGACCTTATGATGATATGGATAGATGATATATGGTCTACGTATACATACATGATGACTCTATGCAGCAGCTACAGGGTTATGATGATGATTCTGGGGTTACAGCAGTGTTTGTATACGTACAGCGCATTATTATTAGCCTTGTTCCGGTATATTGGATATTTATTTTGATCATGCAGAGACTCATATGGTGTATGAGTACACATCTTGGATAGATTTGGACCTTCTGAGTCCAATGGGACAGTTTGTTTTCAGTTCCGGGCACTTACAGTGATGATTGAGCCTCAGTAGGCTGTCCCAGTGCAGTTTTGGTCTGTTGGAGGCCCTGTCGGAGCAGAGATGACTTTTATCCGGTTGACCTAGGGCGCTGATGATGGAGGGGGTGGTCCAGCCACTTGTTTTTACCATATTACCCCCCTTCCGGACACACTGGTGCCCTCACCTTGACAGCGCCAGCACTCCAGGAGGCTGTTTGGGGCAGTTTCACGCTTCCCGAGGCATTTCAGGATTGGTAGAAATGGCTATTGAGGAAATCGATTTGGGCTACTGAGGCAAAGTTATGGCATGGGATGATCAGTGATGATAGATCGGGACCTTCCACACCTTCTCCAGCAGTTTCAGCTTCATCGGGGCCCGCATCCATCACTTATGGCACTTTCTGTGGATTTTCGAGGTCTTTTGAGGACCACGACTTCATTATGGAGGCACGATTTGGTACATTCATGATTATTTTTTTTGGTTATTGTGCTATGGGGATTGACCAAGGAGGGATAAAATTACCCCTTGGACCCACCATAAGCCTCTTATGATATTTTGTCATCATGATTTGGTGGGATCCCCTCTCCTAGGGCGATTTTGTCCACTTATTGTTATATTTTATGGTTGATCCATGTATTTTATTGTTGAGCTCATCTCAACCATTGATTAGATCTTGAGATCTTTTAATCTTAGCCACTCATGTAAAAAGTGGTTAGGATTGTACTCTCTCCCCATCCTATTTAAGGAGGGAGCCTCTCATTGTAAAATCATCTAGAGATTTTTGGCTCTTGGCTCTTGGAATAAAATTTCTATCTTTTGGAGTACATGCTTGGATTGGAGTGGATGTTGGTTGTTTCGATTGTAAATGCTATTGTCCATTGCACTGGAGGATCTATTGTAGCTATCTTGCATATTTGCCATATTTTATTTACAGGTTAAGAGGGCGATTTTGGACAAGGGCGAATTGGTGGGGAGGCTTGCCCTTCAATCTTGGAAGAAGTCGCTTTGGTGTAACAGGGAGTAGTTTTGCCTTTGTGTCAACTATTCTATGTTTCTCTCTCTCTTGCTTGTATCTACCTTCAATTTGTTAAACTAATTGATGCTTTGCTCCTTGGCTTGACAGGTTAGAAGGAATCACATGTGGCTTGGAAAAATCGATTTGGCAAGAGGGCTTCAACAATTCTCCATTTGATCTTTGGCAAAGTAATCCTCGTCTCAACTAGCATTCATCTCTTCATCCAGGTATGTTCCAAGAGGTATGATCTTCTCTTCCTTGAATCTTCCATAATTTCTAGATCATAAAAAAAACCCTAATCAAATTAAAACCCTTGTTTTTGGTATTTTTCAGATCTACTTAGATCTAGCCTTGCAATTGAAAAGATATTAAAAACCCACCTCTATAGGATCCACCCCTAGTTGGATCTATAGTTTGGTGGTGATTGACTAAAAATTGACACACTTTTCAATGCAAAAAGCCCTCTTGAACCTAAATCGATTTTCCTAAGAGAAGCTTGTTGGGTTAGATCTAGCACATGGGTAGGTGAGATCCCACTTGATTTGGATTCTAGACACTTGATAACCTATACCCACATCTTTACTTTGGTGAAAACTACCTTGTGGACATCTCTCCATGTTTTAAGGGGTTAAAACCCCCTTTTGATTCTCTTGGCATCTTAAAACTCAGATCTACTAAGATCTAGCCATTGGGTTCACTTGAAATTTTGAACATACATAGATCGGGGTACTAGCTACTTGGATCTACAATTTGGTGGCCATTGGACTTGATTTGGTCCACCAAACCCACTTTTTGGCCTTCCTTGAGCAAATCGCACCCCCTTGGAAATTTGAGTTGGTCCACTTCTAGGAGGTGGGTGTTTGAGATTTTTGTGGATTTGGAATGCCCATGCCTTGAAACCTAGGTCTATACTGTCCTTTTGTCAAGATCCGCTTTGGGGGTTGCATTCCTTGTTTTAAGGGATTGTGGTTCACTTAGGGTAATCACTTAAAAACCTAGATCTAGTAAGATCCAACCATTAGATCTCATTCAACCCACTTGACTTGGCTTCTAGGTGTCCCGATCTACACTTTGACATACTTCTTGACCCCATTAGCCCATCCAACAAGGCACTAGTCCTTCTCCAAGCAAGTCGCACTCCTTGGGATTTGTGTCAAACCCTAGATCTAGCACATGGGTACTCCTAGAACCAACTCCAACTTATAGATCTAGCCTATACCTAACCTATAGTACCAACATCACACTTAACTTCACCTTGTGGGCCCACCTAGAACCATTTCACACTTCCCAAGAACATTGGACCCACTTGTGTAAACACATGGGACTACACCTAGTTATCATACCCCATCATGTGGTCTAAACCATACATAGGTTGAAACACTAACAATCTCTTACATCACCCTCAACCATACCTTAACCCTTAGGTCCACTTAGCCTTGCATTGGTTTCCGTAACTCATTACTTATCTACCCTTAGAAACCCTTGTTTGGATCCAATCGACTGTGATTGGGGTATAGGGTCTCCCCCTTGGTCTAGTTACACCTCGACCTAAAGTGAAGAGTGCCTCGGTTGACGTGACTCCCACATTGCATTGGGAACCGTGGCATCTCTTGGGTCACCTCTTTAGTTGCCTGACTCCTCTACCGTCCCGGATGGGAAACCTCTAGGGGCAACTACAAGTTGTGTGATAACAGTAACCAAGGTAACCTTCATATACATTGAGGTAATGAATCAAAATAGCTTGATCAAGGGGTCTTATGTTACTTGGGATGTTGGCCACAGTCTTGTCAAAGCGAAGGTTAAACTCATGGACTGACTCATTCTCTTTCTTTTTGATGTCGAAAAGTTGGTGTAAAAGAAAGCGCCCATCTAACTTGACTGACCATTCTTGTTTGAGTTTATCGGTGAATCCATCGTATCCATTGATTGACGATGCAGGCAAACGGTCAAACCACTTACGAGCATCACCCTCCAAGGATGCAAATAAACCCCTCATAAACACATCTTCTTCCTCAGCCCCATAAGCTTCCATGTGAGACCAGACATTTTCTATGTGGTCCTCAATGGAGGTCGCACAATTCCCATTGAACTTTGGGATCTTTTCAAAGTACTTGTCTGGCATATCATGAGGGGCTCCTACTACCTGGGAAAAGTCTAAAGGAGAGGCTCTAGCCTTGTTTCCAAAAGCACGAGAGACAAGAGGGTTGTTTTGGTTATTGTTCCCAGAGTTAGATTGACTTTGTCCAGCAATTGGATTGACTGGAGCTGGATTAGGATTAGGATTAGGATTAGGAGATGAAGGAGGAACCGAATTGAACAAAGGGGATCCCAAGATCCAATTTGGAGAATCTGAGTTAACAAGTTTCCAAAAGAAGTTAGATGATTGGGATTTAGGATCTCTTTTGTGATAGGTAAGTGGGGTTCCTTCTGATTGATTTGCATTTGACTTACTTCAAGTGTTGTAAGGATGACTATGAACTCGCTCCTCAGCGGAGTCACGATTAGGAGTCGCCAAGTAGACTTTTAAACTCTTCTACCAAGATATATGTCGTTTAAAGTGCAGGGAGAGAGTGAGACAAAACAGGTATGCTAAACCAAGGTAAGCCTCTACCTCCCCGGCAACGGCGCCAAAAATGTTATCACACAACTTGTAGTTGTCCCTAGTGGTATCCCATTCAGGACGGTAGAGGAGATAGACAACTAAAGAGGTGACCCAAGAAATGCCATGGTTCCCAATGCAAGGTGAGAGTCATGTCAACCGAGGCACTCTTCACTTTATATCTAGATAAATCAAGACCTAGGGGGAGACCCTACTACCAATCAAAGATGATTGGACCCAAGCAAAGGTTCCTAGGGACGAGTTAATGGTAAGTTACGGAAACCAATGCAAGGTAGAGTGGACCTAGAATTAAAGTATGGTTGAAGGTGGTTTGAGAGATGTTTAGTGTTTCAACCAATCTATGATTTAGGCCACATGATGAGCTAAAAAGACAAGATCTAGTACCATGTGTTACACAAGTGGGACCCACTTCCTTGGGATATGTGAATGGCTCAAATGGGACCCACAAGGTGGACTTTAAGGGATGAAATTGGTACTAAGGGGTATGTAGTGAGTAGATCTATGGATCTAAGTTGAAATTAGGAATACCCACATATGGGATCTAAGGTTTGACACAATTCCCAAGGAGTGCGACTTGCCTAACGAAGACTAGTGCCTTGTTGGATGGGTTAATGGAGTCAAAAGATATGTCAAAGTGTAGATCGGGACACCAAGTATGCAAATCAAGTGGGCTAATTGGGATGTAATGGTTGGATTTTGCTAGATCTAGGGTTTCATGATATGACCCAAGTGGACCACAATCCCTTAAATTAAGGAATGCTACCCCCAAGGCAGATCGTCACAAAATGATACTCTAGACCTAGGTTTCAAGTTATGCTCGTTCCAAAACCACAAATCTCAACTACCCACGTCCTCAAAGTGGGCAAACTCAATCACCCAAGGAAGTGCGACCTTGCTCAAGGAGGGCTAAAAGGTGGGAAAGGTGTGTCAAAACAAGTCCAATGGCCACCAAATTGTAGATCCAAGTAGTTGAGGCAATGATCTATGTGGATCTAGAAAATCAAGACAATCCAAGGGTTAGATCTTACTAGATCTGAGTTTTATGATGCCAAATGGTCCAAAATGGGGTTTTAGTCCCCTAAAATGTGGAATGGTGCCCACAAGGTAGAAATCACCAAAGTAAGAGTCTAGGGGTAGGTTATCAAATATGTAGATTGCAAATCAAGTGGGATCTCACCTACCCATATGCTAGATCTAACTAAACAAGCCCCTCCCAAGGAAGTGCGATTTGCCTCAAGAGGGCTATATTGCTTTGAAAAGTGTGTCAATTTTAATCCAATCACCACCAAACTATAGATCCAACTAGGGGTGGATGCTATAGAGGTGGGTTCTTAAAATCTTTTCAAAAGCAAGGCTAGATCTAAGTAGATCTAAGAAAAACCAAAATGAGGGTTTCAATGAATTAGGGTTTGTGACCAATGAAGAAGAATGGATGGAAATAGGCACATACCTTGTAGATCTTACCTCAATTGCTTATGGCCACCTTACAAATTGATAGCATTCTCCTATGTGTATATTCAAGAGTGAGATCCAAGAGCTCCAACCAAAACGTCCTCCTCCTACAAGACAAGATCAAGTGAAACAAGTCAAGTAAGATGATTATGAAAATGATGGAAAGATGTAATAGAAAGTATCAACTATGTCACAAAGATACAATAATGATACTCCCTTTCACCAAGATCAACCCAAGAGAGACTATGTGGATCCCTCCAACAATAACCCTCAAGAAATCGCCCTCCTCTCCACCAATTCGACTTTCCTGCAAGAAAACTAATTGTAGCACCAAAATCCACAATGATACATAGAAGAGATACTGTATACTCAAGATGCAAGAGAATCCACAAGACAAGAGAGATATGCTCCACAAAGAAGTGTTCTATTCCAATATCCCAGAGCTCCAAAGGTGAGCTATACAATAGGGGGTCTCCTCCTTATATAGGATAATAAAGACCAAAACCCTATACCACTCTAAAATACTACATCAAATGAGTGGTTGAGATTAAAAGATCTCATCATACAATCAATGGCTAAGATGAACCATCATAACATAACACATGGATCACTCATAAAGTGATGATGTCATAGTCTAAAAATAATCATGGAGGGTGACATCATCCACTAGAAGGGGTAAAAGTACCAAAGCCCACCTCATAATGACTAGGACATAACATATGGAGCACATGGTGGGGCTAGGAGGCATCAATCCTTACTAGCTCATCCCCAAGGCACAATAAAATAATAAAATATGTCCAAGATAATATAAATGACCCAATCTGTCCTCAAAATGTGTGACTGACAAGCAGTAAAAGACCTCCTGTGATCTCTGTGGGCCTACCCACATGGTGAAAACTGGCTGGAAGATAGTGGGATCACCCTGGAAGACCTTTGTGAAAACCAAGTGCCAAAACCTTGCCTCAATTGCCCAAATCGAATTCCTCAGTGACCACTTTATCCCATTTTTTAACTGCCTCGGTAACTGTGAAAGTGCCAAAACTGCCTCCTAGGGCATCTGCGCTGTCCAACTGAGCCCACTAGGCTCTCCAGAAGGGGGGGTAAATGGTAATAACAAGTGGCTGGACCACCCCCTCCTCATACAGTGCCCTAGGTGAACTGGCCTCTCATGCCCCTACTGCTCGGGCTGGGAAATCAACCCCAAATCTGGTCAACAAGTGTAAAACTGCATCAATCACTGTCAGAAGTGCCCGGAACTGAAAGATAAGTGTCTCATTGGATCCAAAAGACCCAAATCCACTAGGAATGTGTACTCATACACCATGGGTTGCCCTAATGGGCCAACTGTAGGGTCCACCATATATGGACAGTGTATAATCTGATGATCTGAAGTAATAAATAAGACTGCTGAACTGCATCAATCATCATTTGTATCATATATCCATCATATGGCATCATCATCAAGAGTATGTGGGTCCATCAATCATCATCTATAAGCTTATGTGGCCCACATCATCACGGATCCCAAGAAATGACCATAGTCAAACTAGGTTTGACTAGGTCCATATATAACCAAGGAAAAATCATATCAATAGACTAAGACATGTTCCTCTAATCATTCTCACAGCTTAGCTCAAAGTATAACATCCATTCAGTGGCATTAATCAAGTTAGCATATTCCTTTGTTATATGAAATTACTTGCACAATAGTTCAAATGACAAACTCACCCATTGGAAATGGTCAAGCTACTAGTGAAGGATGAAGGCTAGGAACAAGGTTGGGCAAAGGGGTTGACTTGCCTAGTTCAACTCAAAAATACTTTGGATTGGGAGAAGGGGAAAGCTACAAACTCTGTGCTAGACAAAATAACACGGGGAATGGCTGTGCCTCACAAATGGATAAGTTGTTTAGAGAGTGCTTATTCAACTTGGGCATCATGTCTACATCAAGTTGATCCAGGTTCATTAGGATCATTCAATTTCATTTCATGGCCTTTTTGGCCTACATAACCCTTCGGATCTCATGTGTGCTGATAAGCACAACTAGTTGCAGCTTGCATCCAGGGCATGTTTTCATATACATATAAGGTCAACAATTGTTTAGATATAGCTTTTAAGAACCATTGCTTTTTGGACCTTTCTTATACTCTTCGAGGAGTATTTTTAGCAATTCATCGCTCTTGCCCTTTTTTAGTTTCCATGGGTGAATTTATAAGTTTCCATAAGTAGTACATGAGCTTTCGGTTTTAGCCAACAACATCTCAAGTGACTAGGGGGAGTTCGAGCCAATGCCAAACATCGAGACAACCCACCAGAATGATTTAGGCCTACAATCCAACTCACCAAAGGCAAGTTTTGTCACCAACTTAGAGCCGAGACACTGAACATACAGGGATGCGGTCCAAACATAGAGGTAGAAAGTGGGGAAGTCCTCAGTATCAGAGAGTCAAATGAGACAGGTCAAGGCTTAAAGTCAAATAAGGAAAGTCATATATGGATGGAGTCAAGTGAATATGGAGCCTAAACTAGCAAACAATTGGTGTTAGGAAAGACCATATCTATGTAAGGTGGTAAACCAATGGGTTTTGTCAAACAACCTAAATGTGCAAGTAAATGTCCATTTTATAATATATAGTTCATTTTAAACAGTTTGCCACATCAGGAATAATATACCAAGCAGATGCTGTGAACATGACTAAATCAACAAGATAATAATCCACAGTCAATGATAAAACATCCATAGGTCATATAACATCATCACAACAATAATCATCATATATCATCTAAAACACTGCTGCAATATATTTCTAAGCATTGAACTGAAACTGCATGGGATAAAGGATCACATCGGTCATCAAATCTGAACTCTCAAGGCTCAGCCTTGACACAAGGTCTAACATAAGTCTGAATAATACACTGCTCTAATCATGAGTGATCTCAAAATATACAATCATCATAGCCATGCTCTGAATAATGGAAGCTCTGGAATGTGTAGATATCTGCTGAGCAAGAATAGTAGCCCTGCTACTATGGTGTGATAACAAAAACCAATCAAAACAATGTAGGGTTATTACTGTGGTATTACAATCAAGACAATGCGCGGAATAATGGAACCCATGGTTCAAGAGGGCAAGATGAGGAGATTACAGATTGTGTGAGGGAGTATATGGTGCTCAGTGAGGCATTCCACGTAGCCATCTCATTCAAGAAATTTTGCACCATCAGACATCCTGAGTGGTATGAAACCCAAGTATGAGTGGACAAGAAGGTACTAGTTTCTGGAGATTCTAATGCTTCTAAAAATGAGGGAAATATTGACTTTTCATATGTTTCTTAGATTCTGCAAATGAGCACATGGACGCTCATGAGTACTTAGAACCTGAGACCACAAAGGAGATTTGGGATGAAGAAAAACCCATTAATGACACTGTGATTTGGGATGAAGAAGAAACAAATGTTGCTAAAGGTATAGGAGACACAAGTCTCTTTGATGTCAACTTAGAGACTATCTTCTATAGGCCTTAGGGAGAGAAGAGCTTCCTTGATGAAGCGACGCTTGATCATGACGCTATCCCACCTTTTGGAGATTGCACGGTATCGTCTAGTGATCCAATTGGTTTTGATGAGGATAGTGTGTCCATACAGTGGTGTCAGAGAATCAATGGTGGGACAACCCATGCCACTATGATGAATATGAAGAAATATTTTCAGTAGTGCATGACTTGAATGACCAGTTATTGGTCTCAAAGGAGAAGATTGTGTGGGTATTAGCAAGGGATGATGGTATTCAGAGATACATAAAAGATCTTATTGGGTAGACTCAGATTGAGGAAAGGCAACAGGGAGTTGCAAATGGGGTCACTAGTACTCAATTGCATCCAATCAAAGAAGCATTGGGAAGGATGAAATCAGACAACTTGCAGTTGTTCACAGATAGGGACCTTTCTCTTAAGTTCATTGAAGAAAGGGAAAGGGAGGTTGAGGAGCTTTGTTACCAGCTGAGCTTGGAACGCTCTTCATCCTCATGCATACTAGATTGATCAGATTACAATTCGGGCAATAGATTTTTTATTTTTGACTTGGTCAAAACAGGTTCGAAGATGGATATGGTTACAATTATTCTATTGCTATGTTTTGATGCCTTTGGAGGCCATTCAGACCATTCCATTGCTCCAAAAATGCAAAAATTGATCCAATACAGTAATTGGGTGAATTTTTAACTATGTTGCACGAGGACCTGTCCCCCCCAAAATTTCATATGTTTCCTACGTTCCCGCGTTCTAGGGACTTTGGAACTCCTCGGAAACGTCCCCAATTCATCGGGGACTCCATTGGGGACTTCTCGACCGTACCCTAACCGTACCTGTCAAAACTGGGGACATTTCAAGAATGTCCCTGAAGTCCCTCGAGCAATCGGGGACTCCTGGACGTCTCTTAACTAGCACAGTTTAAAAAAAATAAACAAATTGAGTTACAAAATTCAAACACTTCCTTTTCTGTTGTCTTGAGGTTTCAACAAGTTTATGACAGTTTTGAGAAATCTGATATATATCGTTGTGATTTTATTAATTCTCCTCCCGAGCAAAGGATTTGGACCAAATACTATATATTCAGTGCCATTAATAGACCGGTGCAATCGTTTGTACATTTGGAAGAACAAATTGGTTATATTGTCTTCTCCTTCCCGGTATTCCCACCCATAATGACAGTTGTAGTTACAAAGAAATAAAGTCATTGCTGGTGATGAAGCTGTTTCAACCATCGTTATAGATTGAAGAGTGTAATTGACATGTTTTTAGCCATCGCTCAGCCAAAGAATGCCAAGCGTATATTGGAGGCCACACATGGGGTAAGATGTGCACGTCAAGCTATAGTTCGTGGATGTTTTGTTAACCCCAAGCTGCATAGAGTTGACGTTAGGGGCAGGGTGGGTCAAGCGCCCCTAGGTCATGGGGCGGCCATGCTTTAATACACCTAAAAAGGGTTTTCTAATGGCCCATCCACCCTTTAGAGGGTTTGTCTACATATCCATTGTGGCTATTTCTTGGACTTTGGAATTTCATTTCCTTTTCATGTGGCAATTACATGTCAATTTCCTTTCAAACTTTCTTGTAGGCTGCAAACATGAATTGTAGTCATCAAAGGGAAAGGCTTAAAACATGAACTGTGGTCACCTACGGGAAGAAACACATCATAATCAATATATTTGCTACAGAAAATATGATTATAAGCAGTAAAGTATTTTATATTTCATTTTATAATTTGAATTTCATAATTAGTTCTAATTTTATCTCCATGTTTTTAATTATATATATATATATATATATATATTTATATTATATAATTGTCGTCCCCAACCTGCTGTCCACTGAAAAATTGGGGGTGCGCTCTAGCTGTCCCGGAAACTCGTCCCTGCGTCCCCTGCATCCCCCCGTCCCCGAGGCTAGTGCAACATAGAATTTTAATGAAATGGACCAAATTTTATCAAATTTTGAAAAAAATATTTGAGGGCCTTCCACCAAAATCGTTTTTGGGGTATGAGTAATGAGTATTACCAGACTGCTATTCTTTGGAATTTAAGGTGCAGTCAGATTTTTATTCCGAGCAACAGAAAATGAATTAATGGGCATTTTAAATATTTACAGAGCATTTCAGCCAATTAATTATAAATGATCAAGTGACCACGACTACCTCAAGGAAATCAATTTGGCTAATTCATGACTAGGGAATGGTATGGGACAATGTATTATGACGTATCTGTTGGGTATGTTATATCTCTTCACATGGTCGCTGCGTGTACAACACGATCCCTACGGCACCTTCGATTCGCCTGTGCCGGGCGCGTCCGGAGGGGGGGGGTTTAGAGGGGGGGGTAGCCCGACAGGGCCCACCCCCTTCGTTTCGGACCGTTAGGTTCCGAAACGACACGGAGGGGGCCGTTAGGCCCCCGGAGTCCGCGCGGAGCGCAATTTTTTTGGGGTTGCTTTTTGCTTTTTCGCGATTTTCGACCCATTGTACTCTATCTAATTCCGGTAAAAGGAATTAGGGTTGTAACCTAATTCGGGTAAACGAATTAGGGTTTTTTGATGCTGCAGAATACCATTTATTGTATTGTACATGTAAAATAAACATATAATGAAAAAGGAGCTATGCGGCTCTAAGTTTTGCTGGTTTTTCCCGGTTAAGGGTTTCCAGGTGAAAATCTCTGTGTAATGTGTGTGCCATTGTGTATTGTCTGTAAATGCTTAAGAATCGATATATGTTTGTACTTCACTGTTAAGGTTTAAAACTTACATTTGGTATCAGAGCAATTTTGGGTTCAGAGGGACGCCTTTGTTTCCAGGGGTTTGGCTCGATCTTGGATTTGTGATAAACCTGGTTTCAGTGGGAGCTTTGCAGCGGTGATTTATTCTTTGTTTAAAGAATGGCGAGCAGTTCTAGATTCGAGATTGAGAAATTTAATGGTCATAGCTTTGAGCTATGGAAGCTCAAGATGGAAGATCTTCTGGTAGATAGAGAACAATGGATCGCAGTAGATCCAGGTACCATGCCCTCTGGTGCGGTAAAAGAAGAATGGGAAAAGCTGGAAAGGAAAGCAAGGAGCACTATTCGTCTTTGCCTTGCAGATTCGGTATTGGTGAACGTATCTGGAGAAGACACTGCAAAGAAGCTATGGGATAAACTGGGAAGTCTGTATCAGTCAAAGTCCCTGGTAAATAAGTTATTTCTGCGAAAGAAATTGTACCTTCTGAGGATGACTGATGGAGACTCTGTTTCAGAGCATCTAAACGCCTTCAATACTCTGGTAAGTCAGTTGACATCTGTTGGTATTAAACTTGATGATGATGAAAAGTGTATTAGTCTGTTGTGCTCTTTGCCAGATTCATGGGATAATCTGGTCATAGCTATTGGGAGTAATGCAACCACGCTAAACTTCGATGATGTGGTTGCATCCCTACTATCGGAGGAAATGAGGCGGAAATCCATAGATAGTTCAGCCAAGGATGCCTTATTTGTAAGAGGTCGCCCTGGAGATAGATCTAAAAATAAGTCTTCAGGTGGTAGATCTAAATCTAGAGGGAGATCTAAATCTCCAGGACCTTCTGTAAGAAAATGCTGGAAGTGCGGAAAAGCTGGGCATTACAAGAAGGATTGTAAATCGAAAATTACTGATAAAAGTAGAGGACCTAATGACGCTCCATCCGCAGATGGGAAAGAATCTACAGAGGAAGGAGGAGATGTGTATCTGGCATCTTCAAGTACACATGCAGAGCATGATTCGTGGTTGATTGACTCAGGTGCGTCTTATCATATGACTCCCCACAGGGAGTGGTTTTCTGAATACGAAAAGTATGATGGAGGAGATGTATTTTTGGGAGACAACTCGGTAGCGAAAATCATAGGTCGAGGAAAGGTCAAGCTACTGCTCAAAGATGGAAGGGTTAAAACTCTTCCCGGGGTTCTGCACATTCCAAAGTTGGCTAGAAACCTTATATCTGTAAGTAAAATGGATGATGCAGGTGTGAAAACTCTATTTGAAAAGAACACATGCAAAATGGTTCGAGAGTCATTGGTGCTGATGAGGGGAGTTCGGATTGGAACTCTATACAAGTTGTTGGGAAGCACCTTCAAAAATGGATGTAACAGCACTATTGTTTCTGAGGGTAAAAATGAAGGAGACAGAGTCCTTACTGTCTCTAGTGAGAAGACATCGCTATGGCATCGAAGGCTGGGACATATTGGAGAAAAGGGTCTTCGACTATTACAAGGTAAAAGTATGGCTGAAGGCATGTCTGATTTCACATTAGATTTTGATTTCTGTGAACATTGCTTATATGGTAAACAGAATCGAGTAAGATTCTCATCTGGTGTTGTAAGAGCTAAAGGAATCTTAGAGTTAATACACAGTGATGTTTTTGGACCTGTGCCTGTTCCATCACTTGGTAAATCTGTGTATTATGTTTCATTTATAGATGATTTCTCAAGGAAAACTTGGATTTATTTCCTGCGTAAGAAATCTGAGGTTTTTAATAGATTCAAAGAATTTAAGGCTCTTGTAGAGAATCAAACTGAGAAGAAAATAAAAGTACTCAGAACAGATAACGGTGGAGAATTCTGTGAAAGTGAATTTGAGGAGTTCTGTAAAACGTGTGGAATAGCAAGGCAAAAGACTACTCCATACACACCTCAACAGAATGGGGTTGCAGAAAGGATGAACAGGACATTGATGGAAAAGGCAAGGAGTATGCTCAGTGGTGCAGGGCTAGCACAACAATTCTGGGCAGAAGCTGTTGACACTGCGTGTTACCTAGTGAATAGGACACCCACATCAGCGTTGGTTGACAAGACACCTCATGAGGTTTGGACTGGTAAGAAACCCTCTCTCTCTCATCTCAGAGTGTTTGGGTGTGATGCTTTTGTACATGTTCCAAAGGAGAAAAGGAGCAAGTTGGATAATAAGGCGGAAAAATGTATCTTCATTGGTTACAAGGATGGAATGAAAGGTTACAAACTGTGGAACCCAGTAAAAAGGCAAACAGTTTACAGTCGAGATGTGATCTTCAGAGAAGTTGAAAGCACTTCCAGGATTGAGGATGTACCAAAGGAAAAGGATTCAGAGAAGCTACACTTTGATATCAAGGATGAAAGAGGTGACTCTTTTGAGGAACCAGATTCGTCTGAATCAGATGAGGAGGCAGAATCGTCTGAATCAGATGAAGAGGCGGATCCACAGACTCCGGTATTGAGGAGATCTGACCGAGAAAGAAGGCAAGTTGAAAGGTATAGTCCCCCTGATTTTCGTTCTAATTTTGTGTTATCTATTACTGATGATGATCCTAGAACTGCTAAAGAGGCAATGGATTCAGAAGATAGTAAACTATGGAAGAAGGCCATGATAGAAGAAATGGATGCCTTGGACAAAAATGAGGCATGGGATCTGGTTGAGTTGCCAGAAGGAAGAAAGCCTATTGGAAGCAAATGGGTATTCAAGAAGAAGTTAAATGCAGCAGGTAAAGTGGAGAAGTACAAGGCTCGACTAGTTGCGAAAGGTTACTCCCAAATTGAGGGCATCGATTTTGGTGAGATTTTTTCACCTGTTGCAAAATTGACTTCTATTAGATTTCTTTTATCTATTTCTGCTGCTTTTGATCTTGAAGTAGAACAGATGGATGTAAAGACGGCTTTCCTACATGGAAATCTTAATGAAGAGATCTATATGAAGCAACCAGAACGGTTTGTGGTGAAAGGAAGAAAGGAGCTTGTCTGTAAGCTGAAAAAGTCTCTCTACGGTTTGAAACAATCTCCCAGAATGTGGTATCAAAAATTTGATACTTATATACTGGGACTTGGTTTCTCAAGAAGCAAAGCTGATCACTGTGTTTATTTTAAGCCAATTGGTGATCATTTTATTTATGTAATATTGTATGTTGATGATATGTTGCTAATTGGAAACAACAAAGAAATCATCAAGGATGTCAAGAATCAGCTGTCATCTGAATTTGACATGAAAGATCTTGGTGCTGCAAATTTCATTTTGGGCATGGAAATAAAAAGAGATCGTGAAAACAGGAAACTCTGGTTAAATCAAAGGAAATATGTTGAAACGATATTGAAGAGATTTAATATGCAGGAAAGCAAACCAGTGAAGGTGCCCATTCCTGTAGGTGTAAGGTTATCTGCAGAACAGTGTCCCACTACACAAGAAGAGGTAGAGGACATGTCTCATGTTCCATATGCTAGTGCAGTTGGCAGTCTGATGTATGCCATGGTCTGTACTAGACCAGATATAGCCCATGCAGTGGGAGTTTTGAGTAGATACATGTCAAAACCAGGAAAGGAACATTGGACTGCAGTAAAAAGGGTCTTCAGGTATTTGCGTGGCACTACAGATTCTGCAATCTGCTACCAAGGAAGACCCGGTCTAAACAGAGAGATAGATATACAAGGATTTGCTGATGCTGACTGGGCTGGAGATCTTGATCACAGAAGATCTACAAGTGGCTACGTTTTTAATCTATTTGGAGGAGCAATCAGTTGGATGAGTAGAAGACAAGCTGTAGTTGCACTCTCAACTACAGAAGCTGAATACATGGCAGCTACCCATGCAAGTAAGGAAGCTGTATGGTTGCAAAGATTGTGTTCAGGTATTGGTTTTGTTCAGAATGCAGTAAAAATTGGTTGTGATAGCTCAAGTGCAATATTTCTGGCAAAGAACCCCGCTTATCACTCGAGGACAAAGCACATTGATGTGCAGTACCATTTCGTCAGAGACATGGTTGAACAGAACAAAGTGTTGCTGGAAAAGGTTGACACTTTGGTAAATGTTGCAGACTCTTTGACAAAGTCTGTGAGTACTCAGAAGTTCTCTTGGTGCAAAGAGAACATGGGCATTGTTGCCCTGAATTGTTGAAGTCATAAATTTCTCCTGTATGTGAAGAGAACAACAAGTGGGAGAATGTTGGGTATGTTATATCTCTTCACATGGTCGCTGCGTGTACAACACGATCCCTACGGCACCTTCGATTCGCCTGTGCCGGGCGCGTCCGGAGGGGGGGGTTTAGAGGGGGGGGTAGCCCGACAGGGCCCACCCCCTTCGTTTCGGACCGTTAGGTTCCGAAACGACACGGAGGGGGCCGTTAGGCCCCCGGAGTCCGCGCGGAGCGCAATTTTTTTGGGGTTGCTTTTTGCTTTTTCGCGATTTTCGACCCATTGTACTCTATCTAATGCCGGTAAAAGGAATTAGGGTTGTAACCTAATTCGGGTAAACGAATTAGGGTTTTTTGATGCTGCAGAATACCATTTATTGTATTGTACATGTAAAATAAACATATAATGAAAAAGGAGCTATGCGGCTCTAAGTTTTGCTGGTTTTTCCCGGTTAAGGGTTTCCAGGTGAAAATCTCTGTGTAATGTGTGTGCCATTGTGTATTGTCTGTAAATGCTTAAGAATCGATATATGTTTGTACTTCACTGTTAAGGTTTAAAACTTACAGTATCTTGGCTCTATGGATCATTCTCCATTATTATTTCTTAGCGTGGGGTCCACATTTATTATTTTGGTTCATCTAGGGAGGACGTCCCCATGAGGCGTGCCCCTCACCTTGGCATTGGATTTATTCTCATTTTATATCTTGGTTGTATGTATTAAAGTTGGTTCCTAGGGTGAATTGAGCCCCTAAGGTGACCCCCATCATGTACCACATTGTTATATTATTTCATTATGATGTATTTTGCCTTTCCTAAGGTGTCCTTGGGCAATGTGCGCCCCCTCTATTATGAGTGATCCATGTATCAATGTAAAAATAAATCTCCACCGTTGATGATCTTTTAATCTCAACTGTTGGATGAAAAATTGTTAGAATGTGGACATCACTCTCGATCTATTTAAGAGAGATGCCTCCACCATTGTAAAGGGTCTTTTGGCTCTGGATTTTTGGCAATAAAATGAAAGTTTTGGGGAAATCTTGTGTCTTTGTTGAAGATCGTTCTTGTGCTTGATTGTAGATCCAATAGCCTAAGACGTTCCGGCTATATGATGATGATTCCTGATATATTTTCTAGAGATAGTGTGTGATTGCAAGAGGGCAACTTCACTTGGGGCGATTTTGTGGGGAACTCCAGATCTCTCCATTGAATGAGTTTAATAATCAAGGAGTTATTTGCATTGTATCTTTGATCATTGTTAATGTTCGTTAATTTATCTTGCATCATTTATTTTCTCTCTTGTAGATCAAATCTCATTATAGTTTTTATTTACGGGAGGGAGGGTGCACTAGCTCAACATGAGGCCAAGCATCCACTGAGCAAACTATATTAACTGTGCATATCCATCATGGACCCTCTCTTATCCTAAAATCCATCTCAGGCCCTCCAGGGGCTTAACATACACCATGTGCCCCAAATCTCATGAAGCACCCCCAAAATGGTGTAAACACTTTCAAAGAATCCCAAAAATCTAACAGAAACTTGAGAAAGCTTGCCTCGACCAAAGTGCAGAGCACTAACTACCTATCAAGAGGTAGGCATTTCTATATACACTTTCAATGAGGCATGTACCACCCAGCCTGAAATAACAGCCATAATTGTTTCACTAATCATGAGCCATGTACCACCCAACTTGACTTAACAGCAATGATGGTTTTGGGGCATGTACCACCCAGCCTGACTCAACAGCCATGATGGTTTCACTAATCAATGGCCCCCTTATGGGATTGTACTGGCCAAAAATTTTGAGGAATAGAAACCTGTTTGAGGCGATAACACTAGCCCAGTTTCAACAACATAGGTGTCCTCTCGGAGCAACCTCTACTGGGTGGAGTTAATGGTGATCTACAACATACAGTATTGTAACACAAACATAACAAATAAATTCCTAAAATAAGGTTGCAGTCAACAGAAAGCCAAATAAAGAAATCTCAAACTGGAAACAAAAGGGGTGAAGCTTCCTTTTGTCAGGAGCATGGCAAGCTGGAAGCTATCCTGTTCCTATTCAATTAATGGAGACAGAGAAGATGGGCTCCCTTGGAAAAAGCCCTATATATGTTATCTGTGTTGTTTCAAAGAGAGAATTAGATATAGTATATGAATTTATGAAAAGTATATATGAGTTATGAATAATATCTTGATGTGCTATGGTCCAGTAGTACAGGCAAGGGAAGCAGGTACAAAGGAAGAATTTGACCCGCAGCTCTCCAATTCACCCCTTGCAAGATGCCAACAAAACGTTTCATGATAGGAGAGTTTGGGAATGTTTTTAATCCCGATCACTGCAAAAGATAAAACTGTGGCATGATTTGAATTACAATTGCAGCATGCTTCCTAACCTGCCCAGTCTTTTGGGACATTTGTTTTGACTTATTTCCCAAAGAAACAGGAATTTAAACACAGAATAAAAGTTATAACCAATGACTTGGCACATAAAACTTATTTTCTAAACTGCATAGCAGTAAGCAAGATAGAGCAACTCTGGATGTGGAATGAATCTCTGCAACTTTGAGTATGGCATGCGTATATAAAGTTTTACATCTTGAAACAGCAAATAAAAGGTTTCTAGTTTGGTTTAAGATAAGGTACAAGGCTTTCATCTGCCATCAAGATTTATTCATACGAGATTTAAAAGTTTTCCTTCAGACATCATCTTCAAATGCAAAATGATCAATTTAAAACTTTAAACCAACCTTAAGAACTGGTAATTGATTTATAGAGAGACAAATGTAGATCCAATAACTGTACAGAGGCCTACGAATACCTGAACTGGTCATCATAAGCATCTGAAGATATTATAGCTTTTTCCAAAATCTGCATAACAGAGTCAAAATCAATTTAATTCAGCTTTCAGTGACCTTTGTAGGCACTTTCCTAACTTCATCTTTACAAAATATAAACAAGTTTAATAGCAATAAAGACAAATTTGAATCTAAAATATTAGTAAAAGCCCCAAATGCATTGCTTGCTGTACTGTGGGATTGCTTGTAATGCCTCGGACTCCACTTTCAATAAGTGGCTTCAAGTCACTAACTGGACGCCTGAGATTGTCATAATAAGGACTCTGCCCCTGCTGCTCATAAAGCTCATGCAGAATTGTTTTCTTTTCCACTTTAGCTTTTGGTTCTGCAACTGCACACCTCAACCTGCAAGCACCCAAACTAAGAATATTAAAAATGATAAAATCAAAATGGTTCCTCATCTCCTAATCTGTACATCCAAATCAGTAAACAGCTGATCCATCAGTATTTACATAGAGGTCATAAATGCTAGCACTAGCATGACAAGTTATTAAGCTTCCTATAATACTTATTTCTTATAGCACAAGGATAACAAATGTTTCAACTTTCAGGTGTTCATTTGTTGAGAATCAAAAACTCATGAGAAGTATCTCCTAAATATCAAGGTAGGTGTTTTGTTGAAGTTTACTGAACTTTCCATACTTGACAAAAGTATACGTAAATGGGTAGAGAATGGTGTTAATTTTTCAGTGCAGCTGCGAGACCCATTCTCAGAGAGAATGGTACGCTAGTCAGTTAACTAGGGTTCCTGGTCAAGTTAATCAGGCAGAATATTGTGTAAGACCCTAGAAGGTACCCTAGGGCCCCCAGCTGTCTCCTGGGGTTCTTGGTCGAGGACCAAGCAGATGGATGCCATGGCAAAGTCCATAGCATGTGGCTAGGGCCCCTATTTGTCTCTAGGGTATTCTGGTCTAGAACCAGACGGTTTCTTGGTCATGATGACCAAGAAGATCCTGCAGGTTGAGACAGAGACTTCCTAGGTCCTGCAGAAGGTTGATCAACATTCAGTCTAGGACTGAATGCTCAGCTTGAGGCTGAGGACCATTCTCTGGGAGAATGGATAACCTGGTCATGGACCAGATGGTTGATCAACATGTCCCAGTCTACGACTGAGGCTCAGCCTTGGGCTGAGAAGCCATTCCTTGAGAATGGAGGCACTTGGTCAGTTACCAAGATTATGATGTGTGATGCCCTCGTCTCCTAGGTCTTCGAGATGGATGAGTTGGTTGGTCTTCTCAAGGGACTGGCCACCCCTTGTGGAAGCAACTAACATTTGACCTAAGGAGCAGTTGAGAGGACCACATGATCACATCATCTGTGTGAACCCTTCCTTATACAATGATGATGGACTTTCAGTAGTATATGAAACTTTTGTACATTTGAGAGAGAGATGACTGGTTGAACCTTTCCACCTTGGGTGATTTACTTTTGGTCTTTTAGTGTTGTGGTACCCTGTCTTTGATTTGTGGTAATTAGGGTCATTGACCCACCTCTTATTTATACCACTCTTATTGTTTTTGATCTTATGGGTACTTTAGATGTTTGACCACTTTCTGAGGTTCTTTTATTTATTTATTTTATATTTTATATTTTTATCTTTTATTATTTATTATTTTTATCCTTTATTTATTTTTGTCTTTTATTTATTTTTATTTTTATATATTTTATATTTTTATTTTTATCTTTTATTATTTTTATTTATTTTTATCCTTTATTATTTTTATTTATTTTTATCTTTTATTTATTTATCTTTTATTTTATTTTAAAGTGACCTCTCCCTAATTTAATGAAATAATATTTTATTATTTTTTATCTTTTAATTTTTCCTAATTCTATGGTTTCCTAATTTAAAGGATTATTTTAATAATCCTATTATCCTATAAATAAAGGTCTTTTGTTTATCAATTAATACACAATACATATCTCAGCTCTGTCCTTTATTCTGTTTTGACGTCAAGGGTTTAAAGTCTGTTTGCTGCACCTTCACAATTTGTTATGAAGGCCAACTACCTACTGAAGTCTACCCTTCATCTCAGATCTGGTTTGGATAATTTGTTAGGGCTGACGTTAAAGCTTATATGCTGCTGTTTACTTGAACCACGGGTTTGAGAAGAAGTTATTATGCCTAGTCATGCAACCCGTGATTTCTTTGTAGGACATTTCTGCTGTTGATTTTTTGATCTGCTGCTATAGGATTCGATATGCTTCTATTGAGGTCCAATCTGCTATATATCTGCCTGTTGGGAAGGCTGTGACCCTGAAACCCAACCGTGAGGCCTATTTAGTCCTCGATCTGCCTGCTGGTTGCTCATTTGTGGAGGCCGTGAGGCCAGAGGATCTGATCCAGTCTGCTGGTGACAAAATTGTGGAGGCCGTGAGGCCCTAGGGTTTGATCTACCCTGCTGTGTGCACACCAATGAAGGTCGTGAGCTCCTTTGACATAGATCTGCCTATTGATAGTCATTTGTAAAGGCCACAGGTTGTGTGATTAGTTTGGTCTGAGCCTTGTGTTATTTGTTTATGTTAAGACCTACCTGTGATCAAATCTGTACTGCTGAGACTTGACATTGACCAGATCTATATTATTGAGACTCGATCTATATGCTGAGATTTATTCTATGCAACTGTGGCCTGAGCCCTTGTGCTACTTGTTTGAGGCCTTATTATTGTTTGGGGTTAAAGCTTCTTTGTGCTGAGTCTTGTTTGGTACTGTCACTTCATCTGCTTGTTGACTGTTCATTTGTGAGGGCCTCAATTTGTATGGACAGCTTGGACATTTATTATGTTGGTCTTGATTGTGATTATCACTGTGTTTTTGACTGACATTGACTATTTGGTTTTATCTCAACCTGTCATCTCTCTCTCTCTGGTTTGTACTACCCTCTTGTAGGGTCTGATAGTTTCCAGATTTGACTGGCCTCTCTGAGGCACAATGTTTACTGAAAGTAAATAACTCTTCTGAGTATTTTATAGGAAGGGTCCCACACACAAGTAAGTATCTTCTCTTTTATTATTATATGGTTAAATTTAGTTATTCTACGTTACATGCTGTTGAAGATTAACTTAGCACAATGACCTAATGGGTAGTGTTAAAAGTACTTTAACAGTGACGTGAGAGTGCTAAAGACATGAAATTTATGTTATGATAGTTTTTACTACTGCACTATTTAATATTCGATATTTGTAAATGTTCATTAAATGTATTTTCTGCATTAGAATATGATGATTTGTTATTTTTCTGTACAAAATCCTAACTTGACAAAAATTCAACATGGTATCAGAGCCAGGTTTTGTAGCTAACTCTGTTTTGCAGGCTATCAGAGTCTACATAGATCCTAAGATAGGGTTTTGAATTCTAACCAACTCGACTTCAAAAGGGTTTCATCCAGTTGGCAAGAAGGATTTAAATATTAGGAATCAGAAAATCAGAATTGCATGAACACATCGAAGTATTATTGGCTGGAAATGAAAGATGTGGCAGTAAGCTACTAATCATTATGACAGCAGAAAATATATGATGAAGTTAGCAGGCTGCGAACTTCCTTCTCTAAAAGGAAGCATGTCAAGTATTACTAGCATTTTTATCTTAGGTATGTATCTCTGAGGTGAGTAAGAAGACAACCTAAATCTTTATATGACTTGATCCCTACTAATCAAAAGCTTACATGGTCATAGTACTTTCTAGCAATCTTATGATCCATTGATCTGAATATGTAAGTGTAAAGATTTTTTAGTATCCATCCATGCATGTAATTATCATGATCTGATTTCTTATATCTAGGACTGTGATCTAACCTAGATTGTGCTAATGAATGATATTATGATGCCATTACACACTTGAGAAGTACATGTTTAGTATGATAACAAGATCAAGTTGCACACTATGTCTTCTGCATAAGGGCAAATATAAAGAGGGTAGAATTTTTCTATCCCAACTAGTTTTGATTCTTTAATTTGTCATGATGAAACATATGGCATGTTATATGATCTTGATTGATTCTAGATAGTTATCCAATATATATGAATGGATGCAAATTCAATATTGATTATTGCTGACTATGAAGTTGAATATTGATGTGACTTGCTCTAATAATAAGTTTACAGATCCTGCTTATGCACAAGTTAAGTGCACAGCTACAGAGGGAGTTAAGTGCTCAGGTACAGAGGGAGTAAGAGACTCCACAATTTGCAGGATCAAATATTGTATTCTCCCATGTGTCAGCAAAAAGAGAATCTTTCATATTGTTTGTGAAACAATTGGGAAGATCAGAGATCAAGAGGGAGCCATACGTGCTCTTGAATCCCCATCAGAGTGGGATTGCAGAAAAGAGGTAAGAGATATGACCTCTCAGTGGTATAGATATGAAAGTGCAAGAAGCACCAGTCCATAAGACATCTCGTTCAGAGAAACAGAGGGAGAAGGCCAAGAAGCCTTCAGTTGATCTCATTAAAGAAGCCTATTGAGAGGCTTCAAGGGTGCTCTAGTAAGAGCCATATCACTGATTCAGGATCATTCACTTATGTGAAGGCAGCCAAACATCAAGTTTGGAGAGATGCTATGATAACAGACATCCTATTGACATTGGATAGTGATTCTCAGACAGCAAGGGAAGCCAGTTGTAACTTCCAAATGGATCTACAAGATCAAGGTATTTACTGACATTTAGAGCTACTTGAAGCTCTCAGAAAATCCTGTATTCTATAACAGGTTGTTTTACCATGACTAGGACATGGTACAGTTGTTAGATGTGTTGACTAAGCCCCTGTCTTCGACAAGCTTAGTGTTGCTGAGAATGCCTCTCTTGCTGAGAGGGAGTGTTAATTTTTCAGTGCAGCTGCGAGACCCATTCTCAGAGAGAATGGTACCCTAGTCAGTTAACTAGGCTTCCTGGTCAAGTTAACCAGGCATAATATTGTGTAAGACCCTAGAAGGTACCCTAGGGCCCCCAGCTGTCTCCTGGGGTTCTTGGTCGAGGACCAAGCAGATGGATGCCATGGCAAAGTCCATAGCATGTGGCTAGGGCCCCTATTTGTCTCTAGGGTATTCTGGTCTAGAACCAGACGGTTTCTTCGTCATGATGACCAAGCAGATCCTGCAGGTTGAGACAGAGACTTCCTAGGTCCTGCAGAAGGTTGATCAACATTCAGTCTAGGACTGAATGCTCAGCTTGAGGCTGAGGACCATTCTCTGGGAGAATGGATAACCTGGTCATGGACCAGATGGTTGATCAACATGTCCCAGTCTACGACTGAGGCTCAGCCTTGGGCTGAGAAGCCATTTCTTGAGAATGGAGGCACTTGGTCAGTTACCAAGATTATGATGTGTGATGCCCTCGTCTCCTAGGTCTTCGAGATGGATGAGTTGGTTGGTCTTCTCAAGGGACTGGCCACCCCTTGTGGAAGCAACTAACATTTGACCTAAGGAGCAGTTGAGAGGACCACATGATCACATCATCTGTGTGAACCCTTCCTTATACAATGATGATGGACTTTCAGTAGTATATGAAACTTTTGTACATTTGAGAGAGAGATGACTGGTTGAACCTTTCCACCTTGGGTGATTTACTTTTGGTCTTTTAGTGTTGTGGTACCCTGTCTTTGATTTGTGGTAATTAGGGTCATTGACCCACCTCTTATTTATACCACTCTTATTGTTTTTGATCTTATGGGTACTTTAGATGTTTGACCACTTTCTGAGGTTCTTTTATTTATTTATTTTATATTTTTATTTTTATCTTTTATTATTTTTTATTTTTATCCTTTATTTATTTTTGTCTTTTATTTATTTTTATTTTTATATATTTTATATTTTTATTTTTATCTTTTATTATTTTTATTTATTTTTATCCTTTATTATTTTTATTTATTTTTATCTTTTATTTATTTATCTTTTATTTTATTTTAAAGTGACCTCTCCCTAATTTAATGAAATAATATTTTATTATTTTTTATCTTTTAATTTTTCCTAATTCTATGGTTTCCTAATTTAAAGGATTATTTTAATAATCCTATTATCCTATAAATAAAGGTCTTTTGTTTATCAATTAATACACAATACATATCTCAACTCTGTCCTTTATTCTATTTTGACGTCAAGGGTTTAAAGTCTGTTTGCTGCACCTTCACAATTTGTTATGAAGGCCAACTACTTGCTGAAGTCTACCCTTCATCTCAAATCTGGTTTGGATAATTTGTTAGGGCTGACGTTAAAGCTTATATGCTGCTTTTTACTTGAACCACGGGTTTGAGAAGAAGTTATTATGCCTAGTCATGCAACCCGTGATTTCTTTGTAGGACATTTCTGCTGTTGATTTTTTGATCTGCTGCTATAGGATCCGATATGCTTCTATTGAGGTCCAATCTACTATATATCTGCCTGTTGGGAAGGCTGTGACCCTGAAACCCAACCGTGAGGCCTATTTAGTCCTCGATCTGCCTGCTGGTTGCTCATTTGTGGAGGCCGTGAGGCCTGAGGATCTGATCCAGTCTGCTGGTGACAAAATTGTGGAGGCCGTGAGGCCCTAGGGTTTGATCTACCCTGCTGTGTGCACACCAATGAAGGCCGTGAGCTCCTTTGACTTAGATCTGCCTGTTGATAGTCATTTGTAAAGGCCACAGGTTGTGTGATTAGTTTGGTCTGAGCCTTGTGTTATTTGTTTATGTTAAGACCTACCTGTGATCAAATCTGTACTGCTGAGACTTGACATTGACCAGATCTATATTATTGAGACTCGATCTATATGCTGAGATTTATTCTATGCAACTGTGGCCTGAGCCCTTGTGCTACTTGTTTGAGGCCTTATTATTGTTTGGGGTTAAAGCTTCTTTGTGCTGAGTCTTGTTTGGTACTGTCACTTCATCTGCTTGTTGACTGTTCATTTGTGAGGGCCTCAGTTTGTATGGACAGCTTGGACATTTATTATGTTGGTCTTGATTGTGATTATCACTGTGTTTCTGACTGACATTGACTATTTGGTTTTATCTCAACCTGTCATCTCTCTCTCTCTGGTTTGTACTACCCTCTTGTAGGGTCTGATAGTTTCCAGATTTGACTGGCCTCTCTGAGGCACAGTGTTTACTGAAAGTAAGTAACTCTTCTGAGTATTTTATAGGAAGGGTCCCACACACAAGTAAGTATCTTCTCTTTTATTATTATATGGTTAAATTTAGTTATTCTACATTACATGCTGCTGAAGATTAACTTAGCACAATGACCTAATGGGTAGTGTTAAAAGTACTTTAACACAGTGACCTGAGAGTGCTAAAGACATGAAATTTATGTTATGATAGTTTTTACTACTGCACTATTTAATATTCGATATTTGTAAATGTTCATTAAATGTATTTTCTGCATTAGAATATGATGATTTGTTATTTTTCTGTACAAAATCCTAACTTGACAAAAATTCAACAAATGGAAGGTATAATAACTACTGGTATGTGCATGATGTCAGCTAGCTGCTGCTACCAAACCATTACATTTTCTCTGAACAGAGCACAAAAGCCACAAGGAATATTGGGAAAATATCCACATCTACTTTGACAACATAAAGGAAACCAGCCAGATGGAAACTGGAAAGAAAACCAGAAGACAACCAGTCAAAAGGCAAGCATAGACTTAATCAAATTCTCTAAAAACTTAAAAGGAGTCATCTCTCTTTGCAGGATGTTACTCCTTTTTCAGCGAGGGGTAATATGTTGGTCAGATGTGGTTTGTGATCATATCACAAACATTTGTGCCCAAGACGAGGTGTGTGGCTTCCCCATAGATCATTGGTCAGAGGTCCTTCAGCATGGTTAGATGGTCCATATGCATTGATGTGCCTAGTCAGTGACAGTGTCGGATGTTCTATGTGCTGTGATATCTCTAAACCATCATAGACAGAATGTTTTCTTATGAGACAATATGTTTGCATGGGATGATACATTATGATTGTATAGTGATTCATAACACTTAAAACAATTACTCATGTCTAATTCTTACCTTGGCATGGTATGCCTTAGAAGTGTGTTAGTCCTGTTGTCTGCCAAATGCACACCAGCAGCAGAAATCTTCCGAAAGCTGTCTCCTCACTTGAGAAAGTGGGAGAGGTGTGGCCTTGGGGGCAAGCACAAAGCTGGGTACTGTCACCTACTCCTAGCTCCTCCGTTTAGGCTAACTCCTAACGAAGCCAAGGGGGGTAGTCCCTACAAAGAGTTGTCTATGGCTCTATGTTTCTAAATGTTTGAAGGTGTTGCGGATGCGGATGGGTGTTTTTTAGGAGTTTTATAATGCGATCACAGTTTATAAATGTGAGATAAACACAAGATAAAAAGCAATCTACGTTGCGATCACAAGATACAAGATTTAGAGATAAACAATACAATGAATACTTGTGAAATAAGATAGCATCCACAGATAAATAACTTAGACAAATTCCAATGGACAAATGGCCCAGATTATGTTAATACATGAAAGTTTTAAAAAGACCAGTGCCAAATGGAGTCAAATGTGTGAAGTGTTGAGGGATGCTGACAATAAAAGTCTCAAGATAATGTTTGTTGGATCATTTTGCAAGTTATCTTGGTTGATTTTAAGTGTTTTAGTGATCTTGATTATTAAGGCTAAGAAAGCAAGGTATTGAATCCAACCGGGAAAAAATACTTTCAGTGGCTCCTCTCGATGACTTGACGGACCGTCCAGTATTCTAGGCTAGGTGTCCAAGGAACTTAACCAGCAAGCTAGAACTCTATGACAACGGTTGATTCCGATGTCACCAGCAAGAATTTGTTCACTACCTGAATATTTATCGCAACAACGCCGGTTCATTTGTTATGGGGGTGAAGATTTTATTATGGTTATCACTTGTGAGATTAATCAAATCAAGTCACCGTTCTGAGTAATAAATCCAACTTTTTAGGGTCGGCAGAGCATACTTGGTGGTGGAAAGCAACGAAATAAATTTTAAAAGGGGGTGTGAGTTTGAAGTATTTTATTAAGAGCACAATGAGACCTCTCCGACAGAGAGTGCTCTTGACTTCGTCTTATGACAAAGTTCAAGAGTCTTAGTTAATCTACATGCAATGCAGGATGCAACAATACAAGTATGCTCTCTGCCAACCCTAAAAAGTTGGATTTATTACTCAGAACGGTGACTGGATTTGATTAATCTCACAAGTGATAACCATAATAAAATCTTCACCCCCGTAACCAGCGAACCGATGTCGTTGCGATAAATACTCAGGTAGTGGGCAAATTCTTGTTGGCGACGCCGGAATCAACTGTTGTCATAGAGTTCTAGCTTGCTGGTTAAGTTCCTTGGACACCTAGCCTAGAATACTGGACGGTCCGTCAGGTCATCGAGAGGAGCCACTAAAGTATTTTTTCTCGGTTGGATTCAATAACTTGCTTTCTTAGCCTTAATAATCAAGATCACTAAACCACTTAAAATCAACCAAGATAACTTGCAAAACGATCCAACAAACATTATCTTGAGACGTGTATTGTCAGCATCCCTTAGCACTTCACACATTTGACTCCATTTGGCACTAGTCTTTTTAAAACTTTCATATATTAACTTAATCTGGGCCATTTGTCCATTGGAATTTGTCTAAGTTATTTATCTATGGATGCTATCTTATTTCACAAGTCTTCATTGTATTGTTTATCTCTAAATCTTGTATCTTGTGATTGCAACGTGGATTGCTTTTTATCTTGTGTTTATCTCACTTTTATAAACTGTGATCTCATTATAAAACTCCTAAAAAACACCCATCCGCATCCACAACACCTTAAAACATTTAAAAACATAGAGCCATAGACAACTCTTTGTAGGGACTAACCCCCTTGGCTTTGTTAGGAGTTAGCCTAAACGGAGGAGCTAGGAGTAGGTGACAATACCTAGCTCTGTGCTTGCCCCCAAGGCCACACCTCGCCCACTTTCTCAAGTGAGGAGACAGCTTTCGGAAGATTTCTGCTGCTGGTGTGCATTCGGTGGACAACATCTTTTGGCGTCGTTGTCGGGGACAAATCTTTTTGTTCTTGGACAGCCTTTGTTTCTTTTTAGTTTTTTACCTTTTTCCCCTTTTTTGGTAGATTTTTTTTTAGTCCAATCACTCTCCGAAATTAGACTTGAATCCACCTGGCGACTCCACTGTCGGTAAACACCTCAAGGTATTCAACTAGAAGAAACTCTGAAGGCTTACTCAATTTCATCCCCGAGCCTGAAAAGGTTTATAGGAGGAGATTGAATAAACTTGCTTCTCGTCGGATCCTTGAAGATCTTGGATCTCAGTCTGTTTCAGACATCCATACTTTATTTCAAGAAAACTTTGAAAATAATAACTGTTTCCTTACCACGATGAACGAGTATTTTACTCAGTTGAATTTCTCTCAGATAGCAGTTCAACCCCATGAGGTTCCTGAGAAGGCTATAGATAAACTCATCACTTTCACTAGCACTGATGCCTCTACCTTTGCTGAGCAACATCTCAGAAACTTTTCCAGACACTGTGGTTCCTATGTCAAGGGTGCTGACAAACAGGAAGATGTATAGATGACTCGTTTTGCTTTATCATTGGATGGTAAAGTTGGAAACTGGTATAACAACTTGCCAAATAACTCATTCGCTACCATGGTAGCTGTTATCACACAACTTGTAGTTGCCCCTAGTGGTATCCCATCCGGGACGGTAGAGGAGATGGACAACTAAAGAGGTGACCCAAGAGATGCCACGGTTCCCAATGCAAGGTGGGAGTCACGTCAACCGAGGCACTCTTCACTTTAGATCTAGATGAATCAAGACCAAGGGGGAGACCCTATAACCAATCAAAGATGATTGGACCCAAACAAAGGTTCCTAGGGATGAGTAAATGATAAGTTACGGAAACCAATGCAAGGTAAAGTGGACCTAGAAATTAAAGTATGGTTGAGGGTAGTTTGAGGAATGATTAGTGTTTCAACCAATGTATGCTTTAGGCCACATGATTAGTTATAATGATAAGATATAGTACCATGTGTTACACAAGTGGGTCCTACTTTCTTGGGATATGTGAAATGGCTTGATGTGGACCCACAAGGTGAAATTAAGGGATGCAATTGGCACTAGAGGATATATAATGAGTAGATCTATGGATCTAAGTTGAAATTAGGAGTACCCATGTACTGGATCTAAGGTTTGACACAATTCCCAAGGAGTGCAACTTGCTTAAGGAGGACTAGTGCCTTGTTGGATGGGTTAATGGAGTCAAAAGATATGTCAAAGTGTAGATTGTGACACCTAGAGGTCAAGTCAAATGGGTTAATTGAGATAAAGTGGTTGGATCTTGCTAGATCTAGGATTTCATGAAATGACCCAAGTGGACCACAATTCCTTAAAACAAGGAATGCTACCCCCAAGGCAGATCGTCACAAAATGATACTTTAGATATAGGTTTCAAGGTATGCCCGTTCCAAATCCACAAAAATCTCCACTACCCACGTCCTCAAAGTGGGCAAACTCAGTCAACCAAGGAAGTGCGACCTTGCTCAAGGAGGGCTAAAAGGTGAATAAGGTGTGTCAAATCAAGTCCAATGGCCACCAAATTGTAGATCCAAGTAGCTTAGGCACCGATCTATGTGGATCTAGAAAATCACGCCAATCCAAGGGTTAGATCTTACTAGATCTGAGTTTTAAGGTGCCAAGTAATTAAAAAGGGGGTTTTAATCCCTTAAAATGTGGAATGATGCCCACAAGGTAGAAATTACCCAAGTAAAAGTCTAGGGGTAGGTTATCAAGTGTGTAGATTGCAAATCAAGCGAGATCTCACCTACCCACATGCTAGATCTAACCAAACAAGCCTCTTTAAGGAAGTGAGATTTGGTTCAAGAGGGCTATATTACCTTGAAAAGTGTGTTAATTTTAACCCAATCACCACCAAACTATAGATCCAACTAGGGGTGGATGCTATAGAGGTGGGTTCTTAAAATCTTTTCAAAAGCAAGGCTAGATCTAAGTAGATCTAAGAAAAACCAAAATGAGGGTTTTAATTAATTAGGGTTTGTGACCAATGAAAAGAGAAGGGATGGAAAGAAGCATATACCTTGTAGATCTTACCTCAATTGCTTGTGGCCACCTTGCAAATTGATAGCATTCTCCTATGTGTATATTCAAGAGTGAGATCCAAGAGCTCCAACCAAAACGTCCTCCTCCAAGATAGCCAAATCGTCCTCCTCCTACAAGACAATATCAAAGAAACAAGTCAAGTAAGATGATTATGAAAATGATAAAAAGATATAATAGAAAGCATCAACTATGTCACGAAGATACAATAATGATACTCCCTGTCACAAGATCAACCCAAGAGAGAATATGTGGATCCCTCCAACAATAACCCTCAAGAAATCGCCCTCCTCTCCACCAATTCGACTTTCCTGCAAGAAAACTAGTAGAAGCACCAAAATCCACAATGATACATAGAAGAGATACTATATACTCAAGATGCAAGAGAATCCACGAGACAAGAGAGATATGCTCCACAAAGAAGTGTTCTATTCCAATATTCTAGAGCTCTAAAGGTGAGCTATACAATAGGGGGTCTCCTCCTTATATAGGATAATAAAGACCAAAACCCTATACCACTCTACAATACTACATCAAATGAGTGGTTGAGATTAAAAGATCTCAATATACAATCATTGGCTAAGATGAACCATAATAACATAACACATGGATCACTCATAAAGTGATGACGTCATAGTCTAAAATAATCATGGAGGGTGACGTCATCCACTAGAGGGGGTAAAAGTACCAAAGCCCACCTCATAATGACTAGGACATGACATAAGAAGCACATGGTGGGGCTAGGAGGCATCAATCCTTACTAGCTCATCCTCAAGGCACACTAAAATAATAAAATATGTCCAATATAATATAAATGATCAAATCTGTCCTCAAAATCTGTGACAGACACGCAGTAAAAGACCTTCTGTGATCGCTGTGGACCTACCCACATGGTGAAAACTGGCTGGAAGATAGTGGGATCATCCTGGAAGACCTCTGTGAAAACCAAATGCCAAAACCTTGCCTCAATTGCCCAAATCGAATTCCTCAGTGACCACTTTATCCCATTTTTTAACTGCCTCGGTAACTGTGAAAGTGCCAAAACTGCCTCCTAGGGCATCTGCGCTGTCCAACTGAGCCCACCAGGCTCTCTAGAAGGGGGGGTAAATGGTAAAAACAAGTGGCTGGACCACCCCCTCCTCATACAGCGCCCTAGGTGAACTGGCCTCTCCTGGCCCCTGCTGCTCAGGCTGGGAACTCAGCCCCAAATCTGGTCAACAAGTGTAAAACTGCATCAATCACTATCAGAAGTGCCCAGAACTGAAAGATAAGTGTCTCATTGGATCCAGAAGACCCAAATCCACTAGGAATGTGTACTCATACACCATGGGTTGCCCTAATGGGCCAGCTGTAGGGTCCATCATATATGGACAGTGCATAATCTGATGATCTGAAATAATAATAAAACATGTTGAACTGCATCAATCATCATCTGAACCATATGTCCATCATATGACATCATCATCAAGTATGTGGGACCATCAATCATCATCAATAGGTATATATATATGGCCCACATCATCACGGATCCCAATAATATACAACCAAGGATAAATCACGTCAGTAGACTAAGACATGCTTCTCTAATCATTCTCACAGCCAAGCTCAAAGTATAACATCCATTCAGTGGCATTAATCAAGTTAGCATATTCCTTTGTTATATAAAATTACTTGCACAATAGTTCAAATGACAAACTCACCCATTGGACATGGTCAAGCTGCTAGTGAAGGATAAAGGCTAGGAACAAGGTTGGGCCAAGGGGTTGACTTGTCTAACTTAACTCAAAAATACTTTGGACTGGGAGAAGGGGGAAAGCTACAAACTCTGTGCTGGACAAAATAACACGGGGGATGGCTGTGCCTCACAAATGGATAAGTTGTTCAGAGAGTGCTTATTCAACTTAGGCATCATGTCTACATTAAGTTGATCCAGGTTCATTAAGATCATTCAATTTCATTTCATGGCCTTTTTGGCCTACATAACCCTTCGGATCTCAGATGTGCTGATAAGCACAACTAGTTGCAGCTTGCATCCAGGGCATGTTTTCAAATACATATAAGGTCAGCAATTGTTTGGATATAGCTTTTAAGAACCATTGCTTTTTGGACCTTTCTTATACTCTTGGAGGAGTATTTTTAGCTGTTCATCGCTCTTGCCCTTTTTAGTTTCCATGGGCGAATTTATAAGTTTCCATAAGTAGAACATGAGCTTTCGGTTTTAGCCAACAACATCTCAAGTGACTAGGGGGAGTTCGAGCCAATGCCAAACATCGGGACAACCGACCAGAATGATTTGGGCCTACAATCCAACTCACCAAAGGCAAGTTTTGTCACCAACTTAGAGCCGAGACACTGAACATACGGGGATGCGGTCCAAACACAGAGGTGGAAAAATGGGGAAGTCCTCAGTATCAAAAAGTCAAATGAGACAGGTCAAGGTTTAAAGTCAAATAGGAAAGTCATGTATGGATGGAGTCAAGTGAATATGGAGCCTACACTAGCAGACAACTGGTGTCAGGAAAGACCATATCTATGTAAGGTGGAAAACCAGTGGGTTTTGTTAAATGTCCTAAATGTGCAAGCAATTGTCCATTTTATGATTTATAGTTCATTTTAAACAGTTTGCCACATCAAGAATAATATACCAAGCAGATGCTGTGAACATGACTAAATCAACAAGATAATAATCCACAGTCAATGATAAAATATCCATAGATCATACAACATCATCATAGTAATAAACATCATATACCATCTGAAACACTGCTGCAATACATCTCTAAGCACTGAATTGAAACTGTATGGGATAAAGGGTCACATCGGTCATCAAATCTGAACTCTCAAGGCTCAGTCTTGACACAAGGTCTAACATAAGTCTGAATAATACACTGCTCTGATTATGAGTGATCTCAAAATATACAATCATCATAGCCATGCTCTGAATAATGGAAGCTCTGGAATGTGCAGATATGTGAGTATCACTTGGAACTGGAAGTATAAGGATAAATGGGGGTGGGCGCCTTTCATCTCCCACCTCCCATGAAAGTTAGAAGCATAGGCTTTAGTATATCAATGAAAGAAGCGTGTCTAGACAAGTGGTGACAAAATGTTAAGGTGAAGGGATGGACATTAAATCCCTCCAGTACTAATTCCATGCTCACAATTGTGAAGACAGTCAGGAGCGGTGCAGGTAGGATTTTATTTTGGACCCTATCTCTATCTGTGTCTTCGAAGGGGCTCTCTGAGTAGCATTGAATGTGGTTTCAGGTGTTAGCCCATTGTCCGCCTCCTAGTCTTTCGTAGGTTGGTCATGGTGGGTTCATCTAATGCAAAGAATAAGAAACAATTGCACTTAGTTTCCTCGGCTTTGCTACCTGGCTCTCTTATTTTGGACCTCTTGGCTTGTTACAGGTCTGGGAATTTGTAAGTTCAGTCTCCATTGGCTTTGAAAATTGGCATGTTTCAAACTCAAATAGTGTATTATCCTGGTGGTGCCAAATCTGGCTAGAGATGGCTGGACACAACCGTTCTGGTAGTTGCATCCTTTGTGAAACATCGGATCTATGCCAAGTTCAAAGGAGAAATGAACACCACCTTGCAGACATGCAGGTAGCCCTCTCTCAAATGGCCAGTCAAATTGATATTCAGAGATACAGGAATGCAGAAATGTTAGCTCATCATAATATGCAAATTGAGTAATTGGAAGCTGATTGTAGCATGTTGTATGAATTGGTCTTGGTATCGCTAGGCACTCCGCATTCTTTGGTTACTCATCCTTAGGTCTCGATTGGCTCTGTCCCTGCTGCGGTATAGGATGAAGAGACTGTCCAGCAAGCAGAAGGACAAGTAGACATGGAGCTGGAAAATGCAGAACTAGAGATCAAGCTAACATCAAATAAGCATTTCTTCAATAAAGTCCAGGTTCTCTTAAAATGCTCTGTAAGGTGGTTTTGCTTCTAGATCAGTTTGTTAGGATATATACGAGTCAGTTTTTTAAATATATTTCTAACAAAGTAAAAACAATTCAACATATAAGTAGAAATTAGTGAGCTCGCATTCTTTGGTTACCCATCCTAAAGTCTCAATTGGCTCTGTCCTTGCTGTGGTATAGGATGAAGAGACTGTACAGCAAGCACAAGGAGACATAAGGGTGGAAAATGCAGACCTGGAGATCAAGCTAAGTCGTCAGTGGGCATTTCTTTTATAAAGTCCAAGTTCTCTGTAAAGTGGTTTTGCTTCAGATCAATTTGTTAAGATATATACCAGTAAGTTTTTTAAATATTTTTAATTTTTAATTTTGGTACATTTTGAAAATCTCAATTATTTTTATTTATATTATCATGCTGTCCGGTGTTGCCGAAGGCATCTTTTAATACAAATTATAGCAGTTACAATTTATTTTTTTAAATTGAAGTATACCCTCTAATAAAATTATTTGGAGGAAAAATTTAAAGCCTGCAAGCTCAAGAAGTTATTCTGAACGCATGCACCTATCAAATTCACAAAATACCAAACAAGTAGACAATTGATAAGGGAGAATATTTAAAAGGGAAAAAATCACTCTACCTCGAAAGTTTCTGGGCTCCGCCATCACCTCTGGAATGATTAGCTTTAGAAAACAAAGGCAGGGTTGAAACATTCCCCTTGAAATCCACGAATTCCTGATTGGCAAACCCCGATTTCCTTCCCTCGAGAGAATTTGCATAAGCATTAGTGAAAGAAGAACCCCGGGCATACTTCAATTGCACTATGGTTGCCATAATCTAACGTTCGAACACAGCAATCAAGATCGAGACAAACGCTCATTTCTTGGAGAAATGCAGACGCGGAGATCTTTGAAAAAGGAGTGGAAAACCTCAAGGGATAAACGACAAACGGTCGGATCTTCGAGTAAAATATCATATACGGAAAACAGAGTGAGATAGCAGTGGATAAACTCAATTTCTACTTAGTTTTTTTTCAATAGAGCAAGTTTTTTTTCAATAGAGCAGATTGATGCATTTATATTTTGAAATTTATATATTAATTTTTTTATAAATATGATTAGAGTATATTTTTATAAAGTGTTACAGCAAAGTTTTATCAAACAAGTAAAATTATAAGCTTTTTGCAAAATTTATAGATTTATTTTTATTACAAAAAGGTTTAGTTTGTGTATTTTTTTATTTATTTTTTATATTGTAAAAAGATACAAGACCTCAAATCTAAAACGTATAGAAAAAGATGTTAGACCTAGAATCTAATATGTAGAGGGAATTGGTAAAAACAATATGTAATTTGGGTTTCGCATACCAAATAGGTCATGTTAAATAATTTGGCATCATTATAAGCTTGGTGGTACTATTATGTCACATGGCATCTTTATCTAAAGAATAAGTGGTGAGTCCTTGTCCCACCTTGTCTCAAATCACAATGGAGTAAGTATCATGGACCCCTCCCGAAGTGACCCATCCCTAAAGTGTGGGCAACATCATGGTTTATGCAAAAAGGGAACATCATGGTTTATGCACAAAGTAAATGGTGAACCTTGATTTGGGTTGTTTTTAATTGGATTAAGTTAAAATAAACAAATAAAATTATTTTTTTAATTATTTCTTAAATTTTGTAGAAATTTTATTGAAAATTTTATTTTTATTTGATTTATGAAAATTTTCATTATAGAATTTTGGAATTTTGTTTTTGTAAGTTTTGGTTTCTTGAATTGAGAGGTGCTTTCTACAACTCAAGTGAGTGAAATATGTCACATAACATATGTCCACTTAAAACAATAATTGATATAATAAAAATATTATGTAAGCTTGCAATTAAAACTTAAAAAAGATATATATTAAATTTTATAAACATAAATACAATTACTAAATAAATTCATATTAAATTATATAGTGCGATATAAAATAAATAGATTCATATTAAATTTTATGACTTGATATTGAATAGATTTAAGACCATCCCATATATTGGCTCTATATAATATTTACAGAACTAAGAATATAGTAATAACAAGAGCCGCATGCGGCAATGTCCGTGACATAGCACAGAAACAGACGTTGCACATGCAGAAGTGGAGATTTGCTATAGCGCGAGGATTCTAGTTCTGGTGTCTTGATTCTTGTTCAAAGCTGTTAAGAGTCGCGGTGTAGGAAAACGTAGCTTGAAACATAGCGTGCATGAACACATTGACAAAAGAAGGCATACACTTATAAGATGCACTCAAGTTATGGGCATTCCAGAGTATAATGCAACACAAAATCTTTTAATAATTTTTTTAAAGCAAGCAAATGATATATTCCTAGAATGTGGCTACATAAAATCCCCATCCTGCATACATAACAATGTCTTCTGTGAACCCAAGAATACGCACACAATCACAACCAAGACAACATCTCCTACTAGATCTTGTAAACAAAGATTCAGCTTAAAACTCCAGCATTATATTGTAATTACTAACCTTCAATTCAAATTAAAACAAGCTATCAAACTAGCGATATATCTTTATCATAATAGGTTCATCATGTGAAAACTATGGAATGAAAAGAACTCCAATTCCAGGAAAATGCACACAATCAGAACTAGAGCAGCATTCTATACTAGATCTGTTAAGAAAATCAAATCAAGATCAATGTATAAGAAAAGTGCTTAGGAAATTGATTCACTTATAAAGGAATCTTGCTCAATAAATAAATGTTACCAACACATTAGTTACTTGAACACAATGGCCATCAAAGTGCTGAAATAAACAAGTTTCTTATCACATGAATACTTAAGAGTATGCACTTTATATAATGCACACAATCACAACTAAAGCAGCATTCTATACTAGATTTGTTAACCAAGCAAACAAATAAAAACCAGGTGATAACACTAGGTGATGAGTCATTGGAATCCAGATCATAAGGGATGGAGTTGAATCTAAAACCTAAACCGAATCTTAAAAACCTACATTTTTTCTGTCGAAGGTCCAAACTCCAAAGTTTCCATCATAAAGCAATCATACCTGTAGATGGACCTGGTCAACTGTGGGACTAGAAATGAGTCATATCCCAAAACGAAACAATCAATATATTTTTTTTTAATTTTATATCCAATTCGATATGGGAGATGAGATTCACACATAATTCTTTGCAATTTATTTTCAATAATATATATCCATTATATAAAATAGTGGCATAATTTATATTGTAGATATACCAACACACACATTGAAGAAGAAAAAAGCAAATTCAATACTTAGCCATTCACAAACAAAGTAAAACTATCTTACTTTTGTAGCACATTCCACAACATTTTACATCACCATTGTTGTGATCCGCCACTGATGCTTTCACTTAAAAATAGAACATCACCATATGTGATCCACCACTTATGCTTTCACTTAAAAATAGAACATCACCATATGGAATTCATAGTTTCCTAAAATCCCATGACATTGAAATATAAAATTTATATGTAATTTGATAAGATGCTGCAAAAGTAGAATAGATAGTAAATAGAAGTGAAGTGAAGGTTCAGATGCAAGCCACAATAGATGAAGTAAAGATGCCAAAATGAATGGCATGAGTCAAAAGGAGTTTGACAAAGAGATTGTCGAGATAAGAGTAAGGCTCAGTAAGATGAAGAGGCTGTTACAAGAAAAGATAAATAAAGAACAGAGATTTGGATGGAATAAAAGGTAGGTCACATGTCCTGCAGTGCATTTATTTACACAAAAGAAGTTGAAGAAGTTGATGCATAGGCTAAAGAATCACTTGAGGGAAGAAGAGAAAGTCAGTAGGACTGAGTTCAAAAACCAGTAAAGTGCAGAAGTAGTTCACTTATGTGAACCAGTGTAGGAACCGTTACTTGGAGAATCTGGTATGGATGAAGAAGGACAGTCCCTAGATACTCTTAATCAAAGTAAAGAGAAACACAATTCTATTATGAAGAAAGAAGCAACAGAGTTGTCTTATAAAGACAACCAGAGTAAAGAGCATGCACAATTCCGAAATGGAGTTGTTGATATACAACTGCAAGAACCTGATGATATAGACAGAAGAGTAAATTTGACTAATGGAGATAGTCAAAGAGAAGTGGAGCAGTATTCGGATGTAATGCTCTTCAAATATGAATAAGATTTGCAGTTGCTGGAAAGATTGTTGAGAGGGTCTGAGTTAGAAGAAAAGAATACAGCCAAGGAGGTAAGAAGATGTTCACACATGCCTAGTAGTGAAGATGTGGTTATAGCAAATGAGGAAGTTGAGGTAAATTTTAATTTACAATTTAATTATGAAAGCAAGAGCATAGGAAGAGATGATGAATGTAAGGATGTAATAAAGGAACATGAATCTATGTTATTTTCTAAAAATGAAGACAAAAGACAACAAGTGCAAGCAGGAGAGAATGAGATGAAGACAAGTGAGGTAAGCTTGTCTCATAAAAATGATATCATATTCCATCTTCAGCAAGAGTATTGCCTTGAATGACAGTCAGGACTATTATGAGGATAAGCAGCAAATTTTAAAGAATGAACAGAATATTATCTTCGAAGACAACAATAATGAAGTCAGAGTGTAAGGTTCTAAAAGGGACAACAGTTGGTCTGTTGAAATGCAACAAGGAGGAGAACATTCCAATGTCTTAAACATCTATGGAGAGATGTATGCAGAAGCAGAATGGAATATGAGTTATGATACTCTTACACAAGAAGAAGGGCAGATTCAATCACAAATGGTCAGCATTTGTAAACAAGAAGATGATCTGGATAGAGAAATAGGTGAACTAAGGAATTTGATGATAAACATGACAAAGAGGAAGCATATTGACAAAAATAGGACAGTCAAAAACATGACACAGTTGACTGAACAAATGTACATCGACAATGCAAATGGGAGACTGCAAAACAAGGTGTGGAAACCTGGAAGAATAGACGTTGGAAGGTGTGGAAACCTGCAACATAAGTGCATTTGCTTAGAATGCTGGATTTAAAAGCAAAAAGAAGGCTTAGAAGGAATCTGTTGTTGAGGGATGGCACATGCTAGTTGCGGAAGCATCTGTCCTCTACGTTATCCAAGTACAATGAGAAACATGAAATACCTGATTTATTTACGGAAAATATAACTCTAATCCATGGAATTCAAGAAAATTCAATGAAAATTGAACAAGCAAATTCAATGAACCAACACAAGATTTCAGGAACTTTAATATGAAGTCCAATAAAAAAATTCAACGAACCAATACAAGATTTCAGCAACTTTAATATGAATTCCATCTATCTTCTAGCTTAGAAGTTAATGCATGACATAACAGATAGCAGTAGGGCATGAAAGACTTTGAAATATCTATCACCATGTGTAGTAGAAAAATATATATATATGTCAGATGAAATGTATAGGAAAAAGGTTTGAGAACACTGGAGGAATTGTACAAGCGTTGTTACTGTAAAACCCATATAAAGTTGCTTCTATACATTTTATCAAATTCGGAATTTGAAGTTTGCAAAATCTAGACAAGCATAGTGTATGAAGAGTTAACTAGTTATAGCCAAAATAACAAAAAACCGTTTTGCAGGCTATCACTGTGTGATAGTAATTTCTTATGGTGTTGTATGCATCGAACATGAAAACGCCTTGCACAGAGAGTCTTTGAAGATGAAAAACTGTTGATGAAATGTTGTTCCTGTATTGCTCTTGTGTAGTCAATGCAACTGCTGGGCAACATTGTTGCAGTTGTGGAAATTTCATTGTGCAGTTGAACACTCCATCTTCTGTTTCAATTGTGCATTCTAGACAATGTTCAGGTCTGAACGGTGTGTTTTGTTTGCAAATTATGCTGTGAAGCACCTGCAACAATTAATTAATAAGAATATGCAAAATAGCAGAAATGACAGAACTGAGAATCACTTTTATATTGATCACAGGCCACTTCTAGGGGGCAACCTCCTTTGAGCAAGCTCAATACAAATAACTTCACGGTGCCTTCATAGGTCTCAACACACACTTATATACTAAGTCTAGGCGCCAATACTATGGGTCAAAACCATGGGCCACTACAAACTATGGATCAACAATACTACGGGCGACTTGCAAAGCATATGCGCCAACAACAATAACACAAACTATTGATCAACAAATACTACAGGACGACTTACAAAGCATATGCGTCCAACAACAATATACTAACAAAGTAAAGACATGGGTTCCTAACATCCCCTCCCCCTTAAAAAAATCTTTGTCCTCAAAGCTTTAGATGTGGAAATTGTTGTTGAATCTGAAGGAGTGGTTCCCATGTAGCATCCTCTGGTTGCATGTCGTGCCACTGAATTAATACCTCTATGATAGAGCGAGAGCGAAGCTGACGAGTGCGTCGATTGAGGATGGCCTCCGGCTCCAAAAGGATGGATCCTTCATTATCCAATTCGGGTAAAATAGTTTGTCCACTGATGTTGGTGCCAAGAACTTTCTTCAGACAAGAGACATGAAATACTGGATGAATGCAGGAAGAAGGAGGAAGTTCCAATTTATAAGCAACGGACCCAATCTTCTGAAGAATCCGATATGGCCCATAGAACTTTGGAGTGAGCTTATGACGCCCTTTGAGTTTCAGGGAGAATTGCTTGTATGGCTGGAGACGAAGAAAAACCATATCGCCTACTTGAAAAGTGCGCTCAGAATGGTGCTGATCAGCTTGTTGCTTCATGTGATTTCTTTCCATGTGAAGATTGTCCCGCAAAATGCAAAGAATCTGATCGCGGTTTCGAAGGACCGTGTCAACTTCCTGAACTGGTGAACTGTTGGGGGTGTATGGAAGAAGAACTGGAGGTGCCTGACCATAGACTACTTCATATGGGGTCATTTTAGAGGCAGTGTGGTAAGAGGTATTGTACCACCATTCAACGAGAGGGAGCCACTTTGTCCGCTAATGTTGTTGTTCAGAGGTGAAGCAACGAAGATAAGTTTCCAAGCATTTATTGATAATTTCAGTCTGACCATCTGTTTGTGGGTGATACCCTGAACTCATCTTCAGTTTGGTGCCAGTGTGGCGAAATAGTTCTGTCCAAAAATGACTAGTGAAAGTCGCATCACGATCTGAGACAATGGAAGAAGGGATGCCATGAAGACGAAAGATCTGGTCCAAGAAAATTTGAGCGACTGAGGAGGCTGTATAGGGATGGCTGAGAGCACAAAAATGACTATATTTGGAGAGGCAATCAACCACAACGAGAATCACTGTCTTCCCACCAGATTTAGGGACCCTTCAATGAAATCCATAGAAATATCTGTCCAAATCCGTGTAGGTATGGGCAAGGGTTCGAGCAATCCTGGAAGGAGTGTTGTTTCACCCTTATTGCGCTGGTAGGTATCACATTCAGCCACCATTTGTTGAATTGTCCTTTTCATGCCTTGCCAAAAGAAGTTACGTCGTGCCCATTCATACGTTTTGAGGAACCCAGAGTGCCCTGCCGATGGAGAAGCATGGAGTTCATAGAAGACAGCCTGTTGAAGATATGTGCTCTGGGGAAGCACCAGACGACCCTTGTATCTCAGAGAAGCACCATCCCAAGAGTAATGTGGTACAGCAGAAGGGTTGGTTGTCAAGCGTTGGATGATTTGAGATAAGGAAGAGTCATTAACATAACCCTGTTGAACAGATTGCAACCAATTTGGAACAGGCATAGAAATAGCTGAAAGAGAACCTTGGGCATCAAATGTGCGAGAAAGAGCATCTGCCACAATATTGTCTTTACCCTTCTTGTAAGTGATCTCATAGTCATAACCCATGAGTTTGCTAACCCATTTATGTTGTGCTGGGGAGGAGACACGTTGTTCCAAGAAATATTTCAGACTCTGGTGATTAGTCTTGATGTAGAAATGATTCCCTAATAGGTATGGTCGCCACTTCTTTACTGCATGCAAAATAGCCATCATTTCCTTCTCATATGTAGAGGCAGCTAAATTCTTACCTGAAAGGGATTTGCTGGTGAACGCAATGGGGTGTTCATCTTGAAGAAGAACAGTACCAAGTCCATTGCCGCAAGCATCACTCTCAATAGTGAAGGGCTTGGAAAAATCGAGCATAGCTAGAACAGGTGTAGTACACATATCTTGTTTTAGTTTGTCAAATGCACACTGAGCAGCATGTGTCCATGTAAAAGCATCCTTTTTCAATAGAGCAGTTAATGGAGCTACAATCTTCCCATAATCCTTGACAAACTTGTAGTAGTAGCCAGTCAACCCCAAAAAACCACGAAGGCTCTTGAGTGTCTGAGGATGCGGCCAATTGTTCATGGCATCAATTTTGGCAAGATCCACGCGAACCCCTTGTGCTGAGATAATGTGCCCGAGATACTCAGCTTCTTTCTGTCCAAAAACACATTTAGACTGCTTGGTGTGGAGATGATGGTCAGAGAAAAGTTGCATGACAAGATCCAGATGCTGGAGATGTTCATCCCATGTTTTACTGTAGATGAGGATATCATCAAAGAACACGAGAATGAATTTCTGCAAGTAGGGCCGAAATATTTTATTCATTAAGGCCTGGAATGTGGAAGGAGCATTAGTGAGGCCAAAGGGCATGACCAAAAACTCATAATGGCCATCATGTGTGCGGAAAGCTGTTTTAGGGATATCATCCTCATGAACCCGAATTTGATGATACCCAGAACGAAGATCCAACTTGGAGAAAAATTGAGCCCCATGAAGCTCATCAACAACAGGAATTGGAAACTTATCCTTAATGGTGAGGTGATTAAGTGCTCGGAAGTCAATACAGAGGCGCCATGACCCATCTTTTTTGCGGACAAGAAGAACTGGAGAAGAAAAGGAACTAGTGCTTGGGTGAATAATACCTTGCTTCAATAAGTCCCGAACGAGCATTTCAATCTCCATTTTTTGGTGAAATGGGTAGCGATAGGGCCTGATGTTGGGAGGAACGCTACCAGAAAGGAGCTGAATACGATGGTTTTCTGGCCTTGAAGGTGGCAATCCCACTGGTTCAGCAAAGACACATGTATATCTATTCAGAATTTGTTGTAGATCCAAAGGAGTAGTGGAGACCGTTGATGGTTGCAACTGAATGGAATGGATCTGAGCGATGACACCATGTGAATTCTTCTTGAGGAGTTTTTCCATGCGATGTGAACTGATGATGCTGAGAGACCCTGGTTGTAATCCTGTCAATGTGTGTTTTTGTCCATTGAGGGAAAACTGCATCCAAAGTTCAGCAAAATCCCATAAGATAGGGCCAAGTGTGCATAGCCATTGAGCGCCCAAAACCACATCATATCTGCCTAAGGTCAAGGCAAACATGTCAGAGCGCAAGGTATAATCTCCCATAGAGATACGCACATTTCGACACTTCCCTTTGCAAGGTAAGGTGCCCCCATTGGCAACCATGACTTCAAAGTTGGAGCAAGGATGGATAAAACAATCGGCTTGTTTGGTGATCCGAGGGTCAATGAAATTATGAGTGCTACCAGAATCAATGAGTATTGTAAGAGGAAGCTTCTTGAAGTAACCCCTGACCCGCATTGTTTGGGGGGTGGTGATTCCAACTAAAGCATGGAGAGATATCTCTGGCTGGTCATCCTGAGACGGAGGGTCAATAGGCGGTTCCTGAATGTCGACCTGAGCATCTATTGTTTCTGGATCTTCATTATCAATTTCAGAGGCAGGCGGAGAATCCACATCCAAGAGATAGAGCTTTTGATAAACACATCTATGTCCCCGAGTGAATTTCTCATCACAATTATAGCAAAGCCCCTTTTCTCTACGTGCTTCTATTTCAGACAAACGCTTGATAGGAGTTGGGCGAGGAGCCTGCAGTATGGGTGGTCGTTGAGAACCCATATTTCGAAAGGGAACAAAAGTGGGCTTGGAGTGCTGTTGGGCTGCAATCTTGTCTTTTGCCAACTTAGCCAACCCTAGGGCTTCCATCATTGTGTTGGGACATAACATTTTGACCTCAGAGCAGATGGCATCCTTTAGACCACTGATAAAACAACTCCGGTAAAAGTCATCAGACAATCCTTCAGTGTGGTTGGCTAGTTTCTCAAATTCGGTTTGATACTCTCTCACAGTGCCAATTTGGCGAAGTTTAGTGAGGGCTCCTGTGAAGTCATCAAAAGCACTAGGACCAAATCGTTGCAAAAGGAGCTGGCAAAAGTCTGGCCATTTTGGCTCTTCATGAGCCTTGATGTACCAACGGTACAATTGAAGAGCTTCCTGTTCCAAATGAAAGGATGCAAGCGGAACTTTGTTTACATCAAAAGTATTATGCATACTGAAATATTGTTTTGCGTGATAGATCCATCCAATTGGATCAGTACCATTGAAGCGAGGAAAATCAAGCTTCGGACCACGAAAATTGCTGGAAGAAGAGAACCTATTGTCTGATGAAGACTCGGACTGTCGTTTGTTGTTCATAGCTGAATGTTCAAGATGGAGGCCGAGAAAATTTTCATCCAGATCCTGGAGTTTGGCTTGGATGGCTGCAAGTGCTTCTTCCATGGTTTTTGCTCCTGCGCGGGTGACAACCATAACCAGGAGATTTTTTTTTTTGGGGTTGACTGGGTAGAAAAACAAAAACAGAAACTGCTTCAGTAAAGGAAAATTTGGATTTGAAAAAAAATCTGAAGGGTAATTGGGGTTTGACTAGGTTTTGGACACTATCGAATAGACAGGGAAGCAAAAAATGAGGATTTCAGAAGCGGGGTGAAAGAATGGGAAAATTTGGCAGAGGGGGACAAATAAGCAGAATTCGGAAAGGAACTCTGTGGTAAAATTTGAAGGTGATTGGGTGAAATCTGAGGAAGTTATGGCAAACCCTAAAAATAGTCAAATGTGGGATTTCGGGCTTTGGGAAGTGGAATTGGGGATAGGGTCCTAAGGAATGAAATATGCAGAATGGGATGACAGGGGTTCCCCGAAAATTTCAAGGGAAACAGAGTGAAAACAAGGGAGATATGGAGAAAAAACTGATTTTTTTTTTGTCAGACTGGAGCGGCTATGACTCGGAAGGGATATGAAACAAATAGATCTGCAACGGCCCGGAAGTGAGTGGAAACAGAGAGATCTGAAACAGCGTCGAATGGATTGAAAACAGCTGGATCTGGAACGGCTTTCAGAATGGATCTAAACGGCTGGATCTAAAACGGTGCAGCAGTGATCGACAATAGTTCAGCTGAAAATAGATATGGACCCCAGGTATGTGTGGCTTCCTAACAGTTCAGGGGTTTCACTCGGCCACCAATGCTGTTTGACGGCTTGCGTATTGGGGCAGTACCCCTCACTCCACGGCTCAGGTAAAACTGATAATTGTTTTGCCACAAATGACAGCTCTTGGTTTACCTCACGGGTGGGAACTAGTCAAACAGGTAGGGGTCGTTGTCCTTTTTGCTGGCAGGTCCTCTCAATGGGCCAACTACTTCGGGGTTCCTGTGGTATTCCTCACAATGAGTTTTAGGGCTTATGCCCAAGTACTTCCCACAGTTAAGCGGATAGGGATTATTCCCAAATCCGAACCTGCAACAGATGCGAAAAAAAAATTTGGCAAAAATTTCACCCAGGGAGCCCAAGAAAGTGCTCTGATACCAGATGTGAAGCACCCGCAACAATTAATTAATAAGAATATGCGAAATAACAGAAATGACAGAACTCAGAATCACTTTTATATTGATCACAGGCCACTTCGAGGGGGCAACCTCCTTTGAGAAAGCTCAATACAAATAACTTCACGGTGCCTTCATAGGTCTCAACACACACTTATATACTAAGTCTAGGCGCCAATACTATGGGTCAAAACCATGGGCCACTACAAACTATGGATCAACAATACTACGGGCGACTTACAAAGCATATGCGCCAACAACAATAACACAAACTATTGATCAACAAATACTACGGGACAACTTACAAAGCATATGCGTCCAACAACAATATACTAACAAAGTAAAGACATGGGTTCCTAACATATGCAATCTTCCAAGTTGTCCGGAATCTTTCTGTTGCAATTGGTGCAAATTTTGTGAAATGGCGGTGTGAAAGCACTTTTAGCTTTCAATGTTCCATGTACCTACATGTTGCAGGCAATCAATACTAATATATTTACAAATCTGGAAAACTGTAGCATTTCTATGACAACACTTTAGCAATTTTCAACAAGAACATGAGCAAAGACACCAACACATGAATGCATTCATCTATAACAATCCAATATAACAATATTATGATTTAGTGGAGCACAATACTATAAGAATCTTATAACCTTACGATTAGATCGACTTATAAAAAATGACATCCAAGCACTTGAAAAATTAAAGTCAAAAGCACTATAATTGCAACTGTGAGCATAGGCTGACACAGATGCAAGAATCCACAAAAAAAAATTTCATAAGCTGCAGTTTGAACACATAAATCATTGGACTGTGAAATTGTCTATAGCTAGCAGCATATTTAACTATGAATATTTATTGTCTGTAGCTACCAGGGAAATCAATCCATGCCTTTGATGCAGCATAACACCTTTACACACATCAACTAGGGAAAATCTAGGCTATGCAACTTTGAGAACAACATTGTTGGTTCAAGTATGACAAATTGTATTTTATAGAAAGGAGACTAGAAACAACAAAGGCTATAGGAAACAAGAATTACAATGTACGCCTCTATCAATTTTCATTTAGGAATGTAGTTGATTTTTTTTGTCCCAAATAAAACAAAGGCAATTGAGATGATATTTTTAGAATTGATATCGAAGCACCAAGCCATTGAACAATATATCTATACTCTTGGAAAAAAATTGCAAAAAATTGCAAATTGCGAAATCAAAGTTGTAACAACCAAGTAATACATGCAGAATGAAGCTATGATTCCATTGGCATCACAACTTCAATGTTTCAAATAGAGCAACTTCAGATACACTCAAAAATAGTTGCATAGAAACATCTAGAAACATTTATAGTATGAATTATGTATTTTAATTTGTAGACAAAAGCTACCTCTTTAAGTCGATAGCAAACAAAACTTAAACAATAAGGGCCTTTGAAGCAAAATTGTCTTTTATTGAGAACATGAGGCATGAATGAAATGAAACCTTTTCTATCTAGATTTCTTAAATCACGACTAGCAAAGCAATCAAATAATTCTAATAGAAAAGTACAAAACGAGAGTTTATGTGATGATAAAAAAGGAAGCTTCATAATGGCTATATTGATTTGTTGATGCTCTTGGGATATGGAAGGAGAAAATCAAGATATACAGAGGAAAGTTGGATCAGATCAAACCACACCAATGGACCAAAACTAAAAATCCTTAGGTTCTATTTGGCATGAAACCTATGCATCTATTTGGATTGTTGCAAATTTTTTTTTTTAAAGTACAAGTGAAAAAAATCTGTAGCATTGAGATTTGCAGGAAACTATGGGTTGCAGCATCTGCTAAAGAACAAGAAAATGTGAACCTAATGGAACACATTCTTGATTTCAATATCTTAAACTGGCAAGCACCAACAAAACAGATTCTTGAGTTCGATATGGAATTGGATGCTGGTTTGCAATGACTTGTTCTGTTGCCACTGTTTTCCTTTAGTAACGAAAACCACCAATCGATAGAAAGTACTATGAAATGGACTGTGGATTGTGCATGGAAGGCATATTGTGCATTATTTGAAATGGATGCAGTTCTATATTGAACTGGATCAATTCCTAGGCATGATTTTGAAAAATAGACTAAGCCTATGCACCCAAAAAAGAAGACACAGAGACTTGATGTTTCCCATTTCCTATAGACAAAGTTGCTAGACTCAATTTTGCTGGATCGATAATAAGCTGTTTGTTTAATGAACAAGTTACTATTGGGCTGTTTTTTTTTTTACAATTTTAAACCATATGATTTTGACATATAGAACCGATAAACCTGTGCAAAATTTCTTTTCAATGGCAAATTAAAATTTGATATGATGTAAATGCGACGAGTCCAATGTCAAATTTCCTATGCAACAGGAGGAATTTGAATTGTGAACCGATCCAATATAAGCGAGGCCAATATTCATTTTTTGATATAAAATTCCAAAATTCATTTATGTTCAAGGTTGCTAGATTAAAAATATCAAAATGCATTTCCAAAACAATCAACTATTCCAGGGCAATTACAATGAAGGGAGTCTGCACTTGCCTTTGTCCTTGATTGTAGTAGAGCTAGCAAGTGTTCCTTTGCATAATCGTCATTTAGCATATCAACAAATGTTGCTTGCGAAACACGCAGAAGATGCGAACCTATTGCACCATTTCTAACGATGCTCTTAAATAGGTACATGGGTGGTATTTCTGATATCAATTCTTGCTGTATCTTAAAGAAAAGGTCTCTGTAGTTGTTAGGAAACTGCAACTGCAAGAGAATAAAATTTGTTGTTGTTTGTTAGTAAAACCATTGAAACAGGAAAATGCATCTTCCAATTGCTGGTTGCAATAGAAGTTGACAGTAACTAGTAGATCAAATGAAATCAAACATTTGCAATGTCCTGTATCTTTTCTCCATCTTTGACACAAAGCTCATAGTTCTTGTTGTCTTGTTCACATGCAATTACGATTGCCGCAACAAAACCAACAGAGAAAGCATTTGTCGACATTGACAAAGCATGTATTGTTGTATCTGGTGCCAATTTATGTTGCTGACAAACCTGGGGAATTGTTTCCACAACAGTTTGTTGATGCAGAAGAATGCAGTGTTTTGCATATGCTCTATCATAGATTCCCTTGTTTCTAGTAATGAAATTTGAAATTCGCACACTGCTTCCGGGTGAGAAATACTTCATGAAATGTGAGACAAGGGTATTGTTCATGTTGACTGTGATTGTCAATTGACCATCTCTGTCGACAAGATCGGCATGTGCTAACTCAGCTTTGTTTGGGGAGTTTGAATTCTTGTTGCATGTTGGTCCGTACAAGGAAACCACATTGCCTTCAAATACATTTGGATGTGTTGGCAAAGATAGTTCCATTATAGTGCATGCTATGGTTGGCATTTGTTTTGCTCTGGAACAAGTGGAAATATTGGAAATTATGTTCAGATACTTGTTTTTTAGAAATAGAGTGAAAAAGAATTGATTCATGTGAGAAAAGTGGAAAACTGCTTCTGCATAGTGAGTTCAAAGTGGTCTCACCTTTTTGAGCTATCAGCGGGAGGAAACTCGGGCATTCTGACTTCAGGATTGCTTGAAGTACCGATTTTTGCAGCCATCTTGTAGCTGGTAAATTTTTACAGTGGCTGCAAATGTAGTTTTTTTTTTAGTCTAGTTTTTGTGCATGGAACGATTGAAATTACTTGAGGCATCAAATGCATTTTTTTTTCAGCAGCAAACATTTGCGAAATTAGACTATAAATATGTTGAGGGGGATAGAAAGAAAAATAGCATAATGATCTGTCCAATAGGCTTCAAAAATCTGTAGTTTGACATGGTCAAATGGCAAGGTTGTCCAGAAATGGTCGAGCAAGGAGCCATAAGTTGTTGTTGCTTGTGTTGTATGCAAAGAAAAATTATTGCTATGCATAAAACAGAGAAATGCATCTTGCTTGTTGCATAATTGCAGCATGTCAATGTTAAAGTCACCAGTAGGGACGATATATTCATTTTGATAACTGTTTTCTATGATATAAAGAACAAGTGAATACAGTTGTTCAATTGGCGTGTGCGGTGCAATATAGACATTTGCTAGAGTGACAGTAGTGTTGTTAACTGGAAACCACGAGATTATTGCTTCAACAAAGTCTGTTGCATATGTGAGTTGTTTCTAAATAACTATTTGTTTTCTATAGCATGTCATTAGACCATGGACATTGTATATAGATTGATAGGAATACTTTTCTTCAAGGAGAGTATTGGTTGGAAGTGATTTTGTATGTGTTTCTTGCAAACACAGTATATCGGCTTTCATTATGTCATTGTCATTGACAATATTGTTGATATGTAGCGAAAGACTTCTTGTGTTCAATGAGCATAGACGCAAGTGGTCTTTGTTTTCAAATGGCAGAAAGCCATATTGGAATTGCAGAGCTACCTCTTTCTGGAGCCTGTCTATTTCCATGGAAACTTTATGTGAGAGACAAAAATTCTTTTGTTGTAATTTGTTTACGAGGTATAAATGGTCCATGTCTTTAACACGTGACAATGTAGTATATACCAGTCCATGTTGGGTGATACCTTTCAGATCAAATGCCAATTTGTCCATTGTAAGTCCTTGTGATCTATGAATGGTTCGTGCACACGTTAATCGGATCGGGAATTGTTGTCGAAGTGTATGTTTTTTACCTGTGGATGCCATTTGCCTAGTTATTCGTGTGATAAGTGTCCATGTACAGGGAGTGCTTGATGCAAAGTGATGTTTCATTTTTGCTCGTTGCATTGCACTAGTTGACGGCAGGCTAAATTCAATCCAGACTATGTCAATTCCATTTGACGTAAATCCTTTGAAAATGCCTTCTGCACCATTTACAAGCCCATCGTCTATTGAAAAGTTCCCCCAACCAGTTCAACAAGCATATTTTGTTTCAAGACAATTGCAAAAGTAAAGTCCATTTGGCCATTTTGATACAAGTTGAATTCTATCGTGTCTATTTCCTTGTCAATCGATTGCAATGTACATGCTTTTGTTTGGGCAATTGCCAACATTTTTTTGTTGTGTTCATCAACATCCTTGTTTCTATAAAAAAGGAAGGGGAATGTCGGATCATTTGGCAGTTCTCTATAGCAATGGCTATTTAAGAATTCAATGTCAACATCTGTTTGCAAGTTGACTCTGATTCTATTCAAGATTGAAATGAAGGTTGGGTCTTCTTGTCTCATAACTTGCGTGAGATGAAAGCATTTGATGTTATGTTTCCAGAAGCTATAAGGAAATGGTTGTGAGTCAACATTAACTTGTTCAAATACCCAAGAATCTTTGACAGGTTGTACTTGACACAAGTCTCCGCAGAAAATAATGTCCAAATTTCCAAACGGAGAATTGGGAGTATGCATAATTTCACGTAATCTTTTGTCAATGCTCCAAAGCATTCGAGCGCCAATTAAAGACACTTTGTCAATCAGAACTAGTCGCAGTTGTTCAAAGTCCTTGGACAATAGGTCCAATGAGTTGCAGCTTAGTGGAAGCATGTTTGTCAATGTCAAAGGAAAGCGAAGTGTTGAATGCACTGTCACACCATCAACATTCTGTGCAGCTCTTCCAGTAAATGCAAGTATAATGCCTTTTTTTAAGAGGATCTCTACGAAGGTCCATGTTGTAGAAATGCAGAAGCCCATGGTAAATTGCTTTTGCAACAAATGTTTTGCCTGTTCCAGCGGGGCCAGTCACAAACAAATGAATTGGTGTGGTTGGGCTAGCTTTCTTTCTCATTATGATTTCTTTTACTATTGCTTGTTGTTCTTTGTTAAGTTTTTTCCTAATGGAAAAGTAGGCTTCTTTGCTAATGCTATGGGGAACTTTCATAGTTTCAAATGCATTTCCAGAACCAGCTGCAACTTTCCTGGAGAATGTTCTGTGTGGCAAATCATTTTTAATGTCATATCTATCAGGCAAAGAAAGGGCAATTTGTTTTTCGCAAAACATTTCTCTAATAAAAATTTGTTTGTTTTTTAGTCAATTGTCTTGGCGACTATGTCAATGTCACCCCAAGAATTCTTTGGTTTAGCTATGAAATTTTGTTCAATTTGTTCTATGGATAGCCTATGTGGAGGGTATGCTTCTGTAGTTTTTTTTAGAACATTTTCATTTTGTCGAAAGGGTACAAACAACATCATTTTTTCTCTATAGAAGTTCTTTGGGTCTTTGTGCTCATTGTATCAAAGATAACGTATGACTGCATTTTGCTTTCTTTTTCTAAGGCGTGAGTTATCGCATGTGTAAGAGGAGGCAAACTCAGACAAAGTAATATGTTCAAGTTCTAAAGGTCTTGCAGTATATTTTTCAATAAGCGATGGGCATAGAATGTTTTCTGAGTCGTCTGGCTCTTGGGCCAAAAGCTTAGGTTTTTTCAAGACATAGGTTCTTTTGTCAACTGGCACTGTATTAATAAATATAGTTTTCCTAGAACTTGTGTATAAAGGCAGTGAAAGCACAATATAAATAGCTTGTCGAATGGACATTTGTTGCATGTTCAAGAGCGCATTTCCAAGTTTGCGGATTGTTTCAATGTTTCCATCATTATCAAGAAGACATTGTTCTTTTATTTTTTTCAAAGCAGTTGTCATTGTGCGATCCATTTTTGTAATGTAAGAGCTACAGTAAGTTGTTGTAGCATAAGCATCAAGGATGAATTGTGCATCTGTATTTGCATTCCAAGGGGTTGGGATTTGCTTGGAGAATGCATTGATCCAAACATCAGATGGGTGTCTTTTTAAAAGCAAAGTAGGGCATTGCAACACTGAATGAATAAGGACTAGGTATTCCTCCCTTGTTATGTTGAATTCTGAAAGGAACATATCAAAGGACATAGTACTTGGAAAAGTCTTTTGTTCTAGAACTAGGAATAGCTCCTTTGCTTTGCGAATTGTTTTCTCATCAACAATTTCTATAGGTTGCAAAATGGTAGTTTTGTCAATTGGAGGAAAAGGAAAGTTGAATCTACAGCTAGAATATCGATGTTTTTTGCAACTCTTTGTATGATGATGTGTTTGAATCTTGGCCAATTCTTCAGGAAGAAGCAAAGAGTCTGAAGCGAGGTATCTATCGACAAATGTTGTGACATTTGTATCAGATGTCTCGCCATATATAGGGGCATTTTTTGTCCATAGCAACGCATGGTCATGCTCATTGCCTCTACTTTGGAATTCAGTGATGAAAAAGTAGTCTATCACTTCTGCAAATAATTCATTGTTTGCTAAAATCAAAGATCGCATTGCCGACATCCTATGACTATAATAACGACTACAAATTACTGGATTCTCTTTTATCAATGTTTCTATTGTCCAAGCAGTGTCTTCTCTGCCAATGTTGGAAGAAATCCTATCTTCAGCCTTTTTCAATGCATTGCAAAGAGGAAGCCAAATATGTTCAGCACTAGTGAAAGTGATAAAGAAAGTGGGTGGGCCAAGTTGTCGAATCATTGCGAAGACATATTTTCTTATATGTTCAAAGTAATCAGGAGATGTACGTATGCTTTTTAAACATTGGTAAGCAATTGGTGAATTTAATACTTTTTGAAGGTTTGCTTTATATTTTACGTCCTTTGCAACTAGAGGTTTTCCTTGTAGTTCTCCTTTTCGTATTGAAATCCATGCAGAACCTTGATTTGTTGAATCAGAACATGCACTGATTTGAAAAAGGCGTTTGTATTGTGTCTTGCAAAGTCTCTTGACACATGTTGCAATTCCCAGTGAGACATTCATTGGTAGGTAAATCGATTTATTATATCTTCTGGCCGATTGTATCCAAACAACAATGAAGGGAAGTTTAGTTCTTCAGAAAACTAGTATTGGAAGATGCCCAATGGTTGTAATCCCTCAGAAGGTGCAATTTGTATGATCTGGTTTTCCAGGTCCTCTATTTGATGGGATTTCCCATAGCCGTGAACCATTGTTTCATTGGAAATTTCTAGGTCTATTTCATCGTCACTATTCATCTGTGTCTATATTTATCGAGGGCTGGTTGATTAGCCCAATGTTTCTTTGGACAATTTGCCCCCACCCATGGTCAATAGTAATGTTATCGAATTTGTAGAGTGGAGTATTGCAAAGGTCATTTAATGCAGTCATAACAACACAGGGGCGAACATTTCCAGAAAAACAAGCACTCTTATATTCTAGTTTTCTTTTCAAAAGCACTGCAACTGTTTTTGCATCTTCAAAGCTTCTAGGCAAAGCTTTTTGTATCTTGTTCAAGTTTGCAGGAACATTAATAACTGTTCCAGTGAGTGCAATTTGTGCTCTTTTGTATCCCAATGGTCTTATTTGAGCAAAGGATAGCCTTGGTGACACCAGTCTTTCTTCCAGCGGCGTTAGAACTATGACAGAATCTAGTTTTTTACTGCGACGAATTTGTGAAGGAACTGCAAATACATGTATCTTTTCATTATGAAGGCTATTCTTGCATTTTTTGCAAATGTCTTGACCTATTCCAATTGTCTTTGAGTTGTTATCCATGCACAAGGATGCATAGCTTTGCATTGCATTGTTGTCAAGTTTGTCCATGTTCTTTTTGAATTGCAATGTCTCACAGACAATGCAGGTATGAGTCGGTGTATCTTGAATACTAGTCAAATAAGCTTTTATTGATGTGCGAGGTTTTGGATATTTTTTCGTCCTAGCTGAGAGAACATGATCCTGTGTTCTTATTCTTTTCTTAAGATTGCGCAATGTTTCCTTTTTAACTACGTTGTTTTTTTCAAAGGCTCTTGTTGTGTTCTGTGAAATTGCTTTTGAGACATGCTCTAATGCAGAGTCATGTTCTTTTGCAATGATGGAGTTGTTTTGTTGCATTGTACTAGTTGCATTGCAAATTTCCTTTGCTTGCGTACATCTATCTATGTCTACAAGGTGGTTGGATTGAATCAAATTGGTCCGTTGTTCTTTAATCAGTGGCCAAAAGTGCACATGTGAATTTTCACTAGCAAAATGCATTAGAAACATTGTATTCCAAGAGCCATTGGATGGTTGGAATTTTTGTGAAAATGTATTTGTTTTCATGCTCTAGATGTCTATGTTGATATTGAAAAATTCACTTATCCATTGCAATGCAAATGCATTGCCTTTTATTTTTCCTTCTCTATATAGCATTGAAAGGTTTATGACAAAGGCTTTTGGATTTCCAATACATTGCTCTTGCATGATGCTTGTATGATGTAGATGTTTTCTGAAGCAACCAATCGCTCTAATATCATTTGCATTATAACAATTGCAAAATGTTTGTGCAATTGCTTTTTGTAAAGAAAGGACATCAAAATTCGGCACCATGCTGCAGATTGACTCAAACAACGAGTCGTGGCAGTCAATGAAAACCATGTCCATTGGGAGAAGTTGTTGTTTTGCCAATTCCTGATGGATTGATGCCATGTTCACCTGTACATGTTGACCATTCATTGTAAATGGGCATACGTGTCGTGCAATTTGCATATGCAAAGTGTTGTTGCTTGTTCTATATGACAACAATGGCTCAAAATGTCCAGCAGATGCCACTTGGTCATGGAATAAAATATCAAGTCCATGCATAGCACAACTTCCTTTGAAATTCAAGTATCTTTGTTGTTTTTCAAATGACCAAACTAAGACAGAGAGATCCAGCCATCTTGAAAACCATTTGATACAGAAAACATCACCCCATAGACCAATTTCTGAAGAAGTCTGCACACTTGCAACAGAAAGAGACATTCGATGAAGATATACATTTGAATCATGCACACCATGCAAGGTTTGCAAAAATCCACTGCTTAATTTTGTTCCCAATGATCTCAATGCTTCTGGATCTCTTTGACTTAAACATGCTCTAAAATGATGTGCTATGCGTTCTCTAATTTCATTGGATGAATATCGGAAATGCAACAGAATTGCAAGTGCATCGAACAGACAATCTCCTGGCCGATAGCAAAAATATTTTAACCGGAAAAGTCCACATCTAGCCAATGCACTATCAATTGTCTGCACACGAGGACCATCGATTCCAAAAGCACATGCTCTGTCGATGCAGCTTCCATTGCGACAGTTTCCAATATGCATGTCCATTTTAGCAATTAGGAAATGTGTCTAAAGAACAACACACATGGAAGACAACATATATTGCATGTGTTTGCTACAGCCACAAACGATTGGTGCAATATGTGAAAGTATCTCCTTCGACCTGGAAACATGAATATGTCAAAGCAAGAAGAAGCAATTGGAAAAATATCTATGTTTCTAGGAAAAATATGCCACAATTTTCTCAATAGATGATGAACATGAAACATTGTACATAGACATGACTTTTTGAGTTTGCTCATTTGAAAATAACATTTATTTATTTATTTAGAAGTTACATGAATAACAAAGCACTTGATTACTAGAAAACGATATCGGTAGTTTGTTTATACAATGAACATATGCACGTTCCAATATTCACATTTCCATCTAGTCCCTATGCACTAGATGGGAAAAGAGCAAAATGATGAAAAAGGAAACTTCGAGAATGCCACTTAGAAAAATTGCATTATTCAAGGGATTCTTTTACAAAAGAAATAGTGGCGAGTGAACTTAAAATGGATTCTTGTGCATTGCAAAATCCTTTACCTTTTCCAAAATAAGTATAATGCCAATACATTTAGTAGGCATAAGCCTTCCTCTAGCTTCTTGGGGCACAATGATAGAATACACATAAGCCTTCCAAGACTTCTTTGCATCTGCAGATAATATTGTAGAATCGAAAATAAGAATAAAGATGGACGACCTATAGGAACTTTTGAAATATTGCGGACACCCCTTGCCAAAATGGGTCAAAAGCCACCTATCCCTTCCCGATGCACCCCAACACAATGACAATGGAGTGTTGTCATTGGACTGGTACATTGATCAAAGAAAGGCAACGCTGAATATCTACTATACCTCCCACCCAACCACATAGGGAAAGTAATGTCTATTAAGGGCTCTTGCTACGTCGAAGAAGCTAAAGCTTCAGTTAGCGAAGAATAAATGCAATTTTTTTGCCGAGCCTATTTTCCACAACCCTAAAGGCCCTATGGAAGTTTGAATTGTGAAGCTTTGTTTGTAAGAGATGTATACATAATAGCAAGCAAGCAACCTATTGCATATGCAAGAAGTGTCCGGTGCAACATTTGCATATGCCCACCCCAGTGTTTGTGGCAAATGATATCGCAATGACGACAAGGGATTGAAGAAATCTAGGATTGTAAGCATATTCTCTCATGAAGTAGCTAGACACATGAGCGGAACCAGGAGCACAACCACTAAGCATAAAATGTTCGAGTTTTTTCTACATCGTTCAATTTTTAAATGCCAATGCATATTGAAAACATGCAAGAATCCCCCCCCCCCAAAGTTTTAGATGCCATAGATACCAAAAGGGTTGAATACCCTATCATCAATCCCCCAATATGCTCCATCCATCCACTAAGCAAAATCAGATCGGATACTAGGACAAGTACTAGAGCATCTTGACAATGTTGAAAATTTGTTTAGTATGTCAGCATATGAGAGATAAAGAAATGATGGATATGGTAGTCACTATGCAAAGGAGGCATAAAAGCTTCCTTTGCAAAACCAGGCCATGTGGCGACTTAAAAGTCAAACTCTCTAGATTTGGTCAAGAGGCTAGAACACGTGCTACTTTGAAAACATTTACTGACTATAGGCAGAGAGAAATAAAAATTACAGGAAAAAGAGTTAATAAAAGGATAATAAAGATAAACATGTGCATTATCTTTCTATTTCTAAATTCAAATTCTTGGAAAATATGTATTTTTTTTTGCAATAATTTGGATTTTAAAAAAATTATCAACCAAATATATCTATATCTTTATAGAAAAGGAAAAAAAATTTGTATTTCAAAAGTGTTTAAAAAAACATAAAAAACATCTTAGAAAATAAAATAATTAAAAATATATATATAATTGTAAACATCAATGCAAAATGATATCTTATTTGTTTGCCCATTAAAATTGAAACTAAGCTGTGTAGAAGTTGAAAGCACTCCAACAAGCAGAAAGGCAATAAACAGTTTTCTTTTTCATTCAATTTTATTTTTCACTTTTTTTCATTCAATTGTATTTTGCACACTAAACAAATGTATACTTGTATTTTTCAGATTAAGATAACTAGGAAAAAGTTATTTTTCATTCAATTGTATTTTTCAGATTAAGTAAATGCACAATTGCATTGTTAGCATTAAGAAAATGAGTGCAAGTAACCGCAACCTAAATTAGGCTTTTTGTTTGAAATGGACTTGAATAAATAAAATTCAATTCTCAACCAATAAAATTTTCCTTGACAAGTATTTTTTCCAACCACTCTACGATAAACAATATAGCACAGCATCCTATGTTAACAGTTTTATAGAGAAATTCATCAATGTGAAGATCCCCACTCTACTCCATTTGAATTCCTAGAATGCGCAGTTAAGGAATCCCTTACCCACAAATTTATTAAAAAATGGGCATGTGTTGTTGATCCAGGGCCCAAACTTCTATGCACAACACTGCCAAAAACATGCCCGAATCTGCTTTGGACACTTCTTTAATCCTTAAAACATGCCTAGGTTGAAAATTTTAACGCTATAGGAGTGACCAGGAACGAGATGAGTCTTCTTTCTGTCCTCCTTTATGCCTAGAATCAACCCAAATTTACCTTGGACAACCCTAGATTATTCTTTGCTGCTACTCAATTTGCTTCAACAATCCACATACTCTATATCAACCTTCTAATACCATCAACACCAAGGAATGAACCCATGATCAAGCAAGACACCCCTAAATATTGTGATCAGAATCACAAGTAGACACACAAAATGGGGATAACATTAAGTATGTTGTATTTTTAGAGAGTTACTCACCAACATCAAGACTCATTAAGATGAATTTGCGAGTCTACTGAGTCCAAGTATGGACAAAATAAATGAAGTGTTGTTGATTTTTTCCAACCCAACTCACCATTTTATCTTTCAAGTGGTTGGTAAGTCTGAGCATGTGACATTTTGTATATCGATGAAGCAAAGTTTCAAAGACATCTTTTGTACAACTTACTCATTGTAGAGTTATATTGATCATTTTGCTTGCTCCAAAGCATATGCAATGTCAATAAATGGTACAAAAATTCCATATCTCCTTTGAAACCATCAAAACAACATCATAATCATCTGAAAAGACTTCCCATACTGCCAAATTATTGCCGCCAGACTTGATACCTAAGGTTGTTGATGTCGTTTTACTTGCATAGACTGCTCAAGAACAGGGATCCATTGATATTTTATCCACAGGTCGATACTAGGATGAGGAATTAGATATTTTACAGCTTCCTTTACCCATGAAATGGATCTGTCAATAGTGTTTTACCAATGGCACGCCTAAATAAACCAAGAATTATGTTTTATGCATAGATATGTCCTCCAATCTAACCCAAATTTTCCCTTAGTACACATTATATTATGAGGAAAAGTGCCCAGAACTTCATCATAATGCTTCTCTTGTCCAAATTCACAGCCAAAACTACCTAACCCCCTATTCTCTACTGCAAGGGGACATGGATAGTCCTAAAATGTGCCCCAAAATTAAAATGAATACTGCGAGAGGGTTGTCTAATGTCTAGATTCATGGCCAGCTTTAGGAGAAGAGGACATTTTCCAATGCATGTTAAAAAAATTCCTGAGTGATCTTATGTTCACAAATATTCTATAATAAAGGGGATCTTGGTGCATTTTGCAACCTCAAACATCAAGTCTCAACACATGTGGTAGGATGGACCTTAATTAATAAGGTTGATGCAATTAAAATCATTTTCAGGCTCATTTTCTATAGGAATATATTAAATTGTTTCTAATTTGAATCATGGATTTCACTTTGCAACCGATGATCACCTTCCTCTGCCTCCACCAACTGAACTTTGAAAAAAGTTCAGGAGCTTAATCCAGATAGATGATTGATCAAGAAGAAATTCTCAATAGTCGGGTGCCATCTTATGGTTATTATCATCCAAATGATATTTTAATGCTTTGGAAATGTTGTGTTTTTCATCATCTCTCTCTCAATTCAAAACCTCATCATGGCCCAATGCATCAACCAATAGTTCCTTATTCATTCCATATCCTAACAGAAGTTTGTGGCCCTACTTTCATTATCGATATTGAATCATGGTTTGTCATAATTTAATGGTAAAATTCAACTGGTCCACTTCCTTACATATTAATGTGGAATTTGGCAATTTGGGGAATCTTCTTGCAGCCGCCCTAATTTATCGTTTACGTAGTTTTCCCTCATTCAGTTTTCTGGAAAATGAGGCTATCAAGCCTTTAAAATCGTCTAGGCAGTAATATGCTTAAGATCCCCACCACAGACATTCACAACACATAAACACAAGAGTTGCAAAATAGAAGCTACTCTGCGTGGAGCATTATAGTTTAAGACTAGAAGTATGGATCAAGCTTCTGCATTGTTTATCTGTAGTGAAAACAAGTACAGGGAATGGAAAAAATAACGTGGAATGGAAGGCCCAATATTTCCAGGAGACAAAAACCGCAGTGGTGAAAAATCATCTGCCCAAGTCATTAGGAAACATATATTGGTGAACGCAAGCCATGATCAAACAAAAACTTTAAATATTGAACATACAAGAAAATATTGTAATACTGCACGTTAGGATTTCAAAATGTGCCCAGCATTCTATTGTCAACCTTACTTGATTGCTTTTTGTTTAGGACTTTTTATGGGAATCACTAGAATTTTTTCTTGGAATGGCCCACGAATGGCCCAGAGCTATATCAGTTGTGGGTCTAGGAAGCAATCAATTGGCAAACATCCATTGTATAAATTTGTTCCTAAAATGGATCTGGGATGGGTATGTACAATGGATTAAGATAATTAGAAAAAGTTATTTTTCATTCGATTGTATTTTTCACTTTTTTTCATTCACTTGTAGTTTGCACACTAAACAAATGCATACTTGTATTTTTCAGATTAAGATAACCAGAAAAGTTTATTTTTCATTCAATTGTATTTTTCATATTAAGTAAATGCACAATTGCATTGCTAGCATTAAGAAAATGAGTGCAAGTAACCACAACCTAAATTAGGCTTTTTATTTGAAATGGACTTGAATAAATAAAATTCAATTAACTTTTCCTTGACAAGTATTTTTTCCAACCACCCTACGATAAATAACATAGCACATCATCCTATGTTAACAGTTTTATAGAGAAATTCATCAATTTGAAGATTGCAAGGCCATCATCAACGAGCTCTTCCAAATGCCAGAAAGCCACAAAGTGATTTAACAATCTGGGAAATGAGGCTACCAAGCCTTTAAAATCGTCTAGGCAGTAATATGCTTAAGATCCCCATCACAGACATGCACGACACATAAAGGCAAGAGTTACAAAATAGAAGCTACTCTGCGTGGAGCATTACAGTTTAAGACTAGAAATATGGATCAAGCTTCTGCATTGTTTATCTATCAGAAACCATTGCTATAAAGTCTAGGGAAAAAAGCCAAATCCAAATTCAAAAAGACAAATCAGTTGGCTGAGTATTAAATCATACGATAGGCATAACAATGTACGACTGTTAGCATAGCAGAACTCTCTATGCAAAGCAAAAAAAGGTCACTAAATTTGTTCATAATTTCCAAACATACACTGCACACACTGCATCAGTGAATACGTTATCAGAAACCATCGCTATAGAGTCTAATGCAAAATCCAAATGCAAGTTCAGAAAGATAGATCAGTTGGCTGAGCATTAAATCCTACAACAGGCATAACAAGCTACAACAACCAGCATAGCAGAAGCCTCTATGCCCAAGCACTCCACGATAATGTGAAGATTGCACGACCATGATGAACGAGCGCTTCCAAATGTCAAAAAGCTACGCAGTGAGCTAACAATTTGGGAAATGAGGTTATCAAGCCTTTAAACTCTTATGAGCAGTAAAATGCTTAAGAGCCCTACTAGAAACATTAACAGCACATAAAGGCAAGCACAAGGCAAAGATTGGGCTAATAATAGAATTTATTATATAGATATATAATTAATAGATATTATTATAAACATGGAATTATTAGATACTACAATTAAACTAGTAATATGGATCACCAATGTGAAGATTGCAAGGCCATCATCAACGAGCTTTTCCAAATGTCAAAAAGCCATGCTGTGATTTAACAACATGCTTGAGAACCCTACCTCAGACATCCATGGCACATAAGGGCAAGAGTAGAAAAATAGAAGCTACTCTGTGCGCAGGACTACAGTTTAAGACTAGTAATATAGATAACTAATGTGAAGATTGCAAGATTATCAACGAGCTTTCCAAATGTCAGAAAGCCACGCAGCAATTCAAATTCATAAAATAAATTAACTCTGCAAAACATCGACTGATTACAACGATTACAGAGACCTGAACCTTGTGGAAATTCATTTTCCTAAAATAAATTAAATTGACTGTATATATCGACAACAAGCCAAACACCATTGAAATTTTGATTTGATAAATCTAATTAACCCTCTTTACAACACTAACAGAGATCCAATCTCTATGGTAGGAATACTATATAATAATTTTTAAACTGTGTAAAACCACATAGATATTACCTCAACTGAACCGATATTAATATCGCTCACCCATTCATTAATGAAAATAACTAAGAACAGGAGAATTCTCGACTGTCAATAGGCAGGTCTATGTGGAAACAAAAATAAATGGGGCTTCCCCCTCGAAACTCACGCAAGGACCAATGTAGAAATGGGGATGCTCTTTTGAAGAGTCTGGTCACTATTTACATCAAACAAACAAGAAACAGGAAAAACCCTTCTAAAACACGGTTACTTAACACATATCATGACAACTCAATAGGTAAGTTGAGGTTTTGACGAGGGTGAGTTAGGTCGCAGCCTGCTGATATTTCTAGGCGTCAGACTCCACACCACAAGATAAAATTATTATCAAAAGACACATACAAGTCCAAGCCCATTGGATTTTATGATTTGTGAAAACTTACCCGAGCAATGTAGTCGCAATTACAGCTGTTGTAACATTGTTCGCCAATCCCCTTTGCTTTCCAGGAAACCTCACCCACAGATAATCGTCCCCCCCGTAGAGCACTAGTCAAACCAAACAACAGACACCGCAGCAAGTGAAGAAGAGCATCAAGAAACAGGGACCACAACCAGGAAAGCAGAGCGGCCAAATAGCCCCAAGCCCATTTAAATAAGAAACCCACGAACAGAACCAACACGCACCAACATTAAAGGCCCCCTAGATCAATAACTCCTCCAACTGCTTGAGAACCACAACCCACCGAAAAACCCCCGCTCCAGTCACCGGCCGACAGAGAAAAGCTACACTCAAGGCTCCATGATTCTCTAGTAGAAATCGACGAACAGAACCAGCACAAACCAACATTAAAAGCCATTCCCAGATCAATAACTCCTCCAACTGCTCGAGAACCACAACTCGCCGAGAAACCCCTCTTTAGTCACCGACCGGCAGAGGAAAAATACCCTCAAGCACTGCATGTTTATCATCGCGGCAAGCATTGCATGTTTATCATCGCCCTCGGCTCTAGCTCAAAACCCAAAACTACGCGAGCAGCCTTTAATTCAGAAACAGTACAGCATGAACCCGGCCTCATTTTTACCGCAGCTCCAGCTTGAAACCCACCAGGTGACCGATCGTTGATGTGATAAAGAATACGGGCAGAGACAGGTGTGGGGGACACGCGGCGAGCGAAACCCCCGCACCAAATTACGAGGCCAAAAATTTGGAACTAAACCTTGGAAAACTTTGTAAAAATTTTGGCCCGGAAAAGAGTTTAGCTTATACGGATAGGCTAATATGCCCAAATCCGTTACATTATGTCACGGACATAATAATAATGTTGGAATCTCATTGATATTTTTATTTATTACTTCTCTTTTTTGTTTGTAGTTAATGAATTTGTGTAAGTGTGGGGCATTGCAAATATAGTAAGTAGGTGTAGGCATTGGACATAGAGTGATTAGATGTATCTAGAATCATGTGTCGGACATGTAACTTTAATAAATTAAATAGAGCATGTGTGTGTGTGTGTGTGTGTGTGAGAGAGAGAGAGAGAGAGAGAGAGAGAGAGAGAGATTTCTGAAAAAACTAAAAATATTTTTTTAAATAATCATTATAATAAAATAAACTAGCATAGATGCATCTTAACTCTTAATCTACCAAGTGTCAAAAGGGATCAAATCCCTTGAAGTGCAAACGTTTTTTAAAGTGCAAAATTTGAGGAAAGGTTTGCAACTCAAGGGATTCGATCCCTCTTCAACACTTGGCATATCCTGAGTTAAGATAGATCTATGTTGGTTTTAAGGAAATCTGGATCATTGGCATTTCTAGAAAAAAAAAAAAAAACAAAACAAATCAAGGTAAGGCTTTACTTCGCTAGAAAAAAAGGACTCATAAAAAAACTTAAGTTTCTCCACTTAGTAACTCACTGCTTTTTGTTTTGGTGAAAATAAATATTGTATAACTTTTGATCTTTGATTTGGGTATAATTTTGTGTTTGATAGGTAACATGGCTTTTTAAATGCCATGTATTATAATATTGATGACATAAATTGATTTTGGCTCTATAAGTTGTCAATGTTATTGTATATGTTAGCCACATGTTGTGCAATGCAACATACCATAAATCCCATGTAGTTTTGGGTTTATTCAACAATATGTATCATTTCCATTTTATAGGTAAATAAAAATAATGATTATTTTAACTAAAAAGGGAAAAAATTATGCAGTAATAGAGTTGTAAATATGTATCATTTCCATTTTATAGGTAAATAAAAACAATAATTAGTTTAACTAAAAAAGGAAAAAGTTATGCACTAACAAAATTATAAACTTCAAACTTTAAGTGTATGTGGAGTTCTACACAAAGACTATTTATTCATTATGATGAAGCATATACATTATCAAAAATTCATCTCAAAGGCTTAAACCCATCAAACATCGAAAGAGTTTAGAGGTGTGTACAAAAAATTGAAGAAAAGTTTGCATTTCAAAGATTTGATCTCTTTTAGAACTTGATGGATCCTTGGTTAAAATGGATTTACATCGGTTTATATGTATTCATTAACTCTTTCAAATTACTGACATAATAATAATAATAAAGTATATATATAAATATAAAAAACTTGATGTGAACATCACATTCACTTACTTGTGATGGTGTGCCCCATGTTGAATTGTAGAAAGCACATCACGATTCAATCAACATACCCATGGATGCTAAAACTCAATCTTCAATCTTACAAAAGAAAATTAGATACTCTTAAACAAAATTGAAGTGGGAATGATCATAGAGAAAATATCTACATAATCTAACTTCAATTTGCATAATAAGTATGCAATTCACCAAAAAGATACCAAGTTGAAAATTATATACAACATAGAAACACAAAAAAGTATTATTGTGAAGCTGATAAATCATTTATTGTGAAGCTTTGTCACATTCCATCATCGAAGTGAGACATATGTGTGAGACATATGAGTGGGACCATGTACTTCCAAAAGCAATAGTAAGAAGAACAATATCGTTGAACCTTTTTGACAAACCAAATACTACAAGTTGATTTTAGTAATATCAACAAAAAATTTCACCTCATCTACCTTTTGAGTGAAAGTGATCTAGTGTTGCACAATAAATAGAAGATATTGCCAATTGGGTCTAGCCCAAGTGGTTGTGGAATGGAGTGTTATCCTCTCCACCAAAGTTCTATTCTCGTAAGTGAGATGTTGAGCTCATGTAATTAGTATATTGTTGTAATAACTTACATCCATGTTGTTGAGACCTGAAGAATATAAGTTTTACCACTAAAACTTGAAGGGCATGTTACACGCTGTAATTATTGAAGAAGTGTAAAATAAATACATAGGAAAGAGATTCATACATTAAAATAATTTTACTTATAATTATTTATAAAGATGGATTAAAATATATAGATTAATACTTTAAAAAATGATGGAAACATTTTTTAAAGATAAATATAAAGAATAATAATTATAAAGATGGATTAAAATATATAGATTAATACTTTAAAGAAATGATGGAAACATTTTTGTAAAGATAAATATAAAGAATGAATGAATAGAAAATTAAAACATGTAACTTTTCTTTTACCTAGAGCCAAAGCATCCTCGCCATCTTATGGAATCAACCCAAGATAAAGAAGAAAAAACACTCTTACTTTAACCATAAGCAAAAGAAAATGCAAAACATTATCTTAAAGAAGATAATCCTTGATAAAACCAAATGAAATCACTAAACAACAACTAAAGAAAATGAGAAAGGCAAAAAATCATAAATCGCCTTCTACAAGAGGAACCATTGCTCCATATAATATGCTGACAAATTGCATGTGGGATAATGATTTGGATTTAAATTCGAGTTAGTATTGAGATTTGGTCACATTTGGCTTTTATGGTTATCTTGCTTTCATGGGTCATGTGTTCAAAAACCTACATTGAAGTGAAGTTACCATGATAATGCAAAGTTGATGTTTAGATTTTACCTTTAATAAACAATTTTAATGTTGCGGGAAAGTCGATATGATGAAAATACCTCTGTTTCACTTGCTTATATGAGAAATGTTGGGATGTGGATCCCATGTAAGGTTAAGGTTAAGTGTGGCCATGGATAATCCTTTATGCTGGTTGTTGAGGGTATTTTTAGTGTAATGTAGAGTTTAGTTTTTTTTGGTTTTTTTATGAGTTATCATGACCATTAAGTCTTTATTTATTTTTTAATGTTGTGAAGTTTATTTTATACATTTTGTGTGTACTTTACAACGTCTTTTATGTCATGATGATAAGTGGATTCTAGATTATGTGGGAATTTTTTTTTTTCCCTATATAATGTATTTCTCGAGGAAACCCACCAGGCTCTTCCACGCATTTCAAGGATGGTATCTATGGAAAACCAAATTCTTCAAATCTCGATGCCAAGCCACCATCTCAACAACAATTGGTTCACAAAAAGTAACATATCACAAAATAGGATTTGAACCTAGACAGGGGAGGAAACAAGTTTTCATCTTGGCCACTAGAGCTACAACCAATTGACATGTAAGGATTATCTATTATTAATTAGTAAAAAAATGTTTTTAATGTGAAATGTGTAAAGTTTGATTTTTTCTATAAAAAAGGTATTTATATTTTTTTTAACAAGAACATATATATTTGTATTGAAAATGGTTGAACGAAATATTCAATAGAAAGATACAAAATAGTAGTGATAGAGTTCTTCAGAGTAGCATGAGTAGTTTAACATCAAAGGAGTGACATATACAGTAATCCAAAATAAGCTATAAGCTTTCAAAAAAACCAGGAACCTTGACTGACTGAAGATCTTCACAAACTGTCCCAGTAAGAAGATACAAAAATGGAGCATAACCACAACAGACTAGTTACTAGTATTACTAGTGGACCTCTGTACCTAGGAATTATCTTTAGCTTCACCATCTTCATCACTTTCCAAAATGTTAGCAGTAGAAACTGTATTATCATCCTCCTCATCAACCTCAATATCATAAGAATCAATTTCCATTTCTCTGGTCGAACCAGGTTCTGAAGCAGAATCATTTTTTCCTTCGGATTCCTCATCAGATTCAAACTTAATGTCCTCATCTTGGTCAGAAGAAACAACATTAATAGGAGCATGTTCTTCCTTGTTGTAGTTTCCAGAGTCTTCTCTGGCCTTCTCGGAACCCTCTAAAATTGCTCGGTGCACAAAAATATCATTCCCTAAGGGAGAAAAACTGTTATCTTTGAATTTGGAGTGAGAACCCCCAATATGTTCTTCATGTTTGGTAACCAAACCCACCATTCCATAAACCTTATCTGCACAATCCTTAACATCATCCTGAATTTTGTTAAGACGGGCTTCCAAATTACCATTTGGGTCCTGATACATTTGTTCAAGCTGGTCCAGACGGTTATCCACAACAGGAGAGTGAGAAACCATCTAGTTTACAACTTGAAAAATTACATCAACACGGTCCTTCATCCAATTCAAATGAGATTTAAAATCATTTACATTGGTTGTCAAAGAATTCACCTTGTCTGCCAATTGCTCAATTTGCTTTTCAATATCCATTGGAAAAAGACTGATAAACCCAAATAAAAAAGGCCCAAGGAGATGCAACCAGAAAATAACTAAATGCACTACACCAGTAAAGGAGACAGAGCTAAAGATGTCATAAACTTCCATTTCACAAAAATAAACTCTTACACTTCCACGACGAAACTCAGAAACAGGATTTTCCACATGATAGCATAACCCAGTATCCTAGACCTCCCAAAGCAAAGACATAGAGGAATTTATGTGAATTACCTACGAATATAGAGCTGAGAGCCTTACTCCTCGCAACAAGGAGAAGGCAAAGAACGTCACAAACTTAACCACCATTCCAATCGAGCAACCCCAACCAACGTCCGCAACCAACCTCGTAGAAGCAACCATAGGCCAAGGAGATGACATAAATGAAATTGTAAACTCGAGGGAGCAAGCATTTACTAGGATCTAGCTAACACAATTAATGGAAACAACACCTGCATACGAAGGAGCGTGCTCAGCAACTCCAATGTCCAAAATGAGATGGCATGGAGGCTATTCAAGGCCCATCTTATAATGTAAAGATTAAACTTCATAGTCAAGCAATTAAGGAACAAATAACAAATTACTAGGCCCCCCATCGGTCATTAATTCCCCTTGGCACATTGACGAAGCTTGATTAGCAAAAGAATCAGCGAGGGAATTCAAAGCCCGCTTCACATGGTAGAACTTGATGAACTGGAACCTTGGAAGGATATTCAAAATGCATTCATGAAGATGACCGGATAAAGGATCTATGATAGGATGACCATTTCTTACCTGAGACAAAATTATCAAAGAGTCTCCTATGACAATAAGAGGCTGAGATTTTACATCTAGAGCATATATTTCTGCTTGATTGCTTGAACCTATTCCCAATCCCCATGCAAAAATTTTGACAATATTTCCATCGGGGTCAAAAATCACCCCTCCCGCACTTGCCTCCCTGGGGTTACCTTTCGAAGATCTGTTAAAAAACAAGAAATATGATAAGGATTGTTGCTGCCACTTTTGAAATTCTTCGAAGCTCATGTCAAATTTCCATGATGATTTGATATCTTTTATCCCAAGTATAGGAGCAGAGGTCGGAATATAGAAATTTTGGCCCATTGTACTTCTTTTTCATTCCAAGTGTCATCTCAATTACTCTTACTAAGATTTTGTTGCAGTGTTTCTCCAATGAGAGATCTGACTGCAATTGTAGAATATTATATTGTTATCACTTTATTCTGAAAAATACCATAATTCCTTGCTGCCTAGACTTTCTAGCCACTTTCTAGCATACATACTTTGGAAGAGTAGCCCAAATTCGATATTGGAGAGGCTTCCCTTTTAAGGAGCCAGGAAAGAAAGAATTCCAATTGAGAAAAAAACAATGCCAATTACCTAGGAGAACAAAGGGTTAACCAAATCTTTTAATAAGAAGTTCCACATTTGTTTTGTGAATACACAATGAAAGAATATGTGTTCAATATTTTCTTCATATTCTTGGCACAAAATACACCAGGAAGGACCTGCAATATATTTTTTTTTAAAGTTTTCAGCGATCAAAATTTTGCCTTGAACCAAAATAGGTATTTATATTGTGTTAGCTTTGTATCTTAATAAAAAAATATATTAATGTCTTATTTGTTTTGTAAAAAAAAGCGAGGAAACTTAAGAGATGCTTACCCATATTTATGAATGACATCCTTAATAAATTTGTTGGCATAAACTAGTATACCTAACCCAAGGGATTTAAAAAAGAGTACATATTGGTATAGAACTAGCCAAATGTCCATCAACATTGGTGACAATCAACTGAGCTAACCTTTTTCGTTTAAAAACATGATCATAATAACAATAATAGTAATATAATTTCAAGGCCACAACCTAGCCTAAGACCAAATTGATGTATGAAACCCATTTGTTTGCGGGACAAGGGACCTCATATGTTTAATGATTTGACTATTTAATTTATGTAGGTGTACATACCCTACCCCCTCCTAATTCAAACCTATGACTCCAAGGAATAAACACATATTTATATAGCATATATACAAAAACAAATTGAATCTTCCAAATATACAAGGGTGATTGAGATATAATCCACAGTGTATAAAAAGTGCTTAGTTAAGTATGCTTTAAAGGATGTTAGAGTTTGTAATATACGATGTATAGGTTTTAGGTTTTCCCTTTTTACAATCATAATTATATTAAAAAAAACAACATTTACAATAATAAAAAAAAATATTATTATCTAAAATTATAAGTAAAAACTTGTAAAAAAAAAACAATTATAAAGAGTTGAAGTGCATAAAAAAACACATACTCTGTATAATTAATCAATCACAATTTTTGATAATTGATATGAATACCATAGTGAGAGAGAATGTATAAGATTATATTAACATTTTAATAACTATAAAGAGTTGAAGTGCACAAAAAAACACATACTCTTTATAAGTAATCAATCACAACTTTTGATAATTGATATGAATACCATAGAGAGAAAATGCATAAAATTATATTAACATTAAAATGTAGATTAATTAGTTATTCTTCTCCATTTATTAAGCAACAATTCATCCTTCTAATAGATTCACCTGGTTACTTTTAAATCCACTTAAAGCCCCTTCGATAATCAGGTAACACTTTGTTTTGGTGTTTAGTTTAAGGGTTCACTTTCACATGTAAAAAGTTTTAAGTTTTATTTTCAAGTGTTTCTACCATATTTTAATAATTTTGTTTAATAAATAAACTTCAAATGTTTCTACTATATTTTAATAATTTTGTTTAATAAATAAATAAATAATGATATGGGTATCTTGTCAAACACATTAGTTTACCATATTTCAATAATTTTGTTTAATAAATAAATAAATAAACTTCAAGTGTTTCTACCATATTTTAATAATTTTGTTTAATATATAAATAAATAATGATATGGGTATTTTGTCAAACACATTAGTTTAGTCTTAAAGTTAAAAATCCATGTTGACATATAAAAGGTCTTGATTTTCACCCTATAAGCAATCTCCCTAGATTGCTACATCTTTATTCATGATAATAAAAAATTAATGATGTGGGTACCTTGTTAAATGCCACGATTTGGTGTTTTGGTTAAGGATTTGGTCAATGGGTAAAAGGTCTCCAGATCCACCATTCTCCCCCAAGAGGTCTTGCTAGATCACTACAACTTCATTCATGGAAGAAAATCAAAATGATATAATTACCCTCCCAAACACCTTAGTCTGGTGTTTCGTTAAGGATGCATATCCATATGTAAAAGGCCTCGAGTTCCACCCCTGCAAACAATGTCATTAGATTGCAAGAACTCCATCCACAAGAATAGAAAACTAGTGACATAGGTATCTTATTGAACACCATTTCGTGGTATTTTGGTCAACCATCTATATCCATAGATAAAAGGTCTCAAGTTTTACCCCCTAAATGGGTCTTGCTAAATTACGACAACTATCTTCACAAGAAATAAAGAATAATGGTGTTGATACCTTGTTAAACACTTTGGTTTGGTGTTTAAATTAATGATCCATATAAATGGGTCTTGCTAAATTATGACATCTATCTTTTCAAGAAATAAAGAATAATGGTGTTTGCTACAAACATAAAATAAGATAATAATTAAATAATTAATAATTAGGTTAACTAAAGTTAGGTTATGAAATGAGGCGTCTCCTCAACATCAAATGCCCGAGCCATATTTAAGGTAGGGCCATCATTGTAACATATAATCTTTTATCCTATCATCTAATATATTATTCTTACTTATTATCCAATATGAGAGTCGGATTCGACTATTAACTTATTATCATTTATCTCAAATATGGAAAACAGATTCGTTTCTTAACCTAGTGAACGGATACGTTCACTGCATTTGGTATTAGAGCTTCGTGCTTGATCCGGCCTTTGGCCATCATCTCAGAGCTTCTCTGAATTTTGGATTTTAGCCATAAAGTTCTAGGGTTTCCCTAAATCAACCACACCCATTGTATCATAGTTTCTCTGTTAAAAGTATTTGATCAAACTTTTACTGGCCCATGGCCATCCACAGTGAAAAAAAATTAAATGTTGCAGATCTGAAGAAAGAAATAACAGAATAGCAAGAAGAAGAAAAATATTCGCTGCACATTAAAAAGCAAGTGAAGGAAACAAATAAAGACTCGCTGCAATTAATGTGGAAAACAGCTCGTTGTTATCACGCCGCTGCCAGTGCCTAAGAAATTCTATCCGCCCGCCATCATTAACTGCCAGTCCCATGACCTGTTGGGAACGTCATACATTTCCAGTATTTCAGAGCCACACGACAGTCATAATTCCAATCGAGCCAACACTAAAAAAAACCAGCCTCTGTTTGAAGCATCCAACTATCCAAACATCTCTCGTCCAGCCCCCGCTCACACCCCCTCGTCCACCTCCCATCCGCTCGCGTCCCATCTGCTCACACTCTCCCGCCCACCTCTCGTCCAGCCCCCGCCACCTCCGCACTCCAGCGATCCATCCCACACACACCCCGCGTTGCTCCTACCCTCTGTTGCGAACTCTTGTTGCGCCTCCTCCCTCCTGCTACGCCCTAACGCCCCCACCATCCGCTTGCTCACGCATCTGCTCCACCATCATCCACCACCGCCTGCACGTTGCCTCCCCACTTCCATCCGCCACTGCCCCCACCTGCTGCGTCCAGCAACCCCTCCTTCCTCCTTGCTCCTCCACGCCAACTCCTCCTACAATCCTCCCCGCTCAATCGCTCCCGCCTTCCATCAAAACCCTACAAAAAAAATTAAATTAAATAATAAACAATATAATAATAATATTATATTTGTTTAGATATTTTGATTTAAAAAAATAACTATATATTAAACTATATATATATAGTTTATAAAACCATTAATATTAATAATAGTATTAATTAATAATTATTATTATATAAAAAAATATATTATTATTTTGAAATAATAATTTTTATTTTTTTTGAAAAAAAAAAGTTATTTAACATAATACAAAGAAAAAAAAGAAAGAGATAGTAATAAAAAAGAGAGAGAGAAATAATATTATTATTTTATTAAAATAATAATTACTTTAAAAGAAAAAGAAAAAGAAAGAGATAAGAAGTATTGAAGAAGACAAAATCAAGAAAAAGACAAAGAAGACAAAACGAAGAAAAAAACAACAAGTGAAGATCTAGCAAAGACTATCCATCATTGGATAAGTCAAGTCAAAGAAAGACGACCAAGTTTAAGAAAGACTCATCAAAGAAATCAAAGAAGATCATCCCACCGTCGAAGAAGTCAGAAACCATGGAAGCCGATTTGTGAGAAAAATTAGAAGCCACGTTAAAACGTTATTGAAAAGACAATGAAGAATTGCGCGACATAAATAACAGTTCAGAAATAAGAATTGAATTACAAGAAAGGTACAATGAAATAAAAATCTATGACCAGGAAAGGCGTATAGAAAAATTGTATGCGCAAATTGATGAATTAAAAGCCGAAAATAAATTCAATCAGAGGTTAGGAAATCAAGATATAAAGAAGGAAATAAATAATTACGAAGCAGAAATAATACGCTTGAACAAAATCGTTAGCGACAAAGATGAAGAACTAATGCAATTAGAAAGTCAAGAATCAGAGGTCAGCTAGTGTCGACAACAGATAAAAGTTCTTCAACAACAAAATGATGAATCTAAAAAGACACATAAGTCAGAGATCGCGAAGAGTAATAAAGCATTATCTAACAATGCTAAAGAAATTTTTAGACTAAGAAATCATAACAAGATACTAGTTACAAAAATTAAGAAGTTGAAAAATAGCCGAAAGATAGAACAATCTATGGACGACATTGAAGGGAAACTTCTAGACAAGCAGGAAGAAAATAGTTGTATCAGAAGTCATAATGAAGATCTTAAGGAACAACTTAAGACATCTGAAGATGACAGAAAATCGCAAGTTGAATTGATTAAGAAGTTTCAAAATGATAATAGGCAGTTAGAAAACAAGTTGGAAAAGATATAGAACAAAAACTTAAATCCTCAAGAGACGAAAATACAACTTCCAACTCATATCAATGCTCTAAAGGAAACATTCGTAAATGAAAATGACATCGTGAAAGTTCCCTATTGAAATGTCGAAAGATAATGGTACTAATGTGATCAAATCTCCTGAGACACATCAGTAGGGAATCCCATCAGTCCACAACAAATCAATTTGGGATGGATTGATCCGTCGACATATCAGAAGTTATGTTCGACTCTTAGCAATTCGTATCGACATGTTTCGTCATCTACAACACCGCATAAAATGATGCAAAAACATTATAAGGCTTTGAGAACAAAGCCTTTTTAAGAAAGTGGCAATGCTACGAACATAAAATAAGATAATAATTAAATAATTAATAATTAGGTTAACTAAAGTTAGGTTATGAAATGAGGCGTCTCCTCAACATCAAATGCCCAAGCCATATTTAAGGCAGGACCATCATTGTAACATATCATCTTTTATCCTATCATCTAATATATTATTCTTATTTATTATCCAATATGAGAGTCGGATTCGCCTATTAACTTATTATCATTTATCTCAAATATAGAAGACAAATTCGTTTCTTAACCTAGTGAACGGATACGTTCACTGCAGTGTTGATACCTTGTTTGTTAAACACTTTCGTTTGGTGTTTAAATTAATGATCCATAACTTCATTACATTTAATAAGTTTATGGAATTCACTTCTTATATTTTTATTATTAAAAAATTATGATTTACTAAATCAATATGTAAAATCAAACAAGTAAAAAGACATGTATTAAATCACAATGCAGAAGTTTTAAGCATATACATAGTAGTGATCCTAAGGAGCTTAAATCCACCATGTTAATGATGGAGTAAAAGAAAAATGAGTAAAAAAATTATGATTTTTCCTAAATCAATAAGTGAAATCAAACCACATGCATTAAATCACAATGTGGAAGTTTTAAGTACATACATAGTGGCCATAAGGAGCTTAAATCCATTGGCATGGTGGAATAAAAGATGATAATTATTTGGAAAGCCAATAACGTTTATAGTAGATTATGGCAATGTAAAGATTAATAGGAATTGAAATGGAAAGAACTAGAACCATAGACCATAAAGTTATGTGTATTCATAGCAAATCCATGCCATATCATTGCCTTTACACCAAGATGGAAAGTCAATATGGATGGCCCCAATTTATTGAATGAGGAATATGCCACAAGATTAAGATTAAGGATGAGTGATCCAAGTTACCAACGAGATTAAGGATGAGTAATCCAAGTTACCAATAGATAGTGAGTTCAAAATTTCCCCAATTTGTTGATTAAGGAATATGCCACAAAATTAAGGATGAGTGATCCAAGTTACCGGTCTAGTGAGTTAAATTTGTTGATTAAGGAATATGCCACAAAATTAAGGGTGAGTGATCCAAGTTACCGGTCTAGTGAGTTCAAAATTTCTTAGATAAGTTTAATATATATATATATAATCTTTGTAGAATTAGTTTTATTTATGTTAAATCTAATCATATTAAAGTAAAGTGAGGCTGAGGTTGAGGTTGAATTATTACGAATATTTTACCATCTCACCTCGCCACTTAGCAGGGACTATAGGAATTGCTTAGCGGGAATTGGAAGAGTCTCGGGGATTGGAAGAGTCTTCAGGAATGATCAAACTGTTATGAGTCTTAGCATGTAGGTACGTATTTTCTGGTACTTGTGGTCTCTTAAACGAATCCTACATTACATGGCGCACCTAACAAGGGCTACACCTCGATACATTACCTGGCTACATGCACCTCAGTACATTTGCGAGGCAGGTTGCATGGATGGCTTGCATGTATGACTGCTTTGCGTGACAATCAGAGTCGTGTTATATCTTCAATCTGAAGATAACTGTGGACACTGTGTCATTGCGACAATCTGCAGAAGACAAAAGATAGTTCATAAATTCATTAGACCTTAACAATTTGTATTCTGACCAGATTTAGATTTTCTTTTCCGGTTTGAAAAAACAATTAACAGTGTTATACTACAAAAGCAACAAGCTAAAGGTTGACATAGCTCCAGTCACAAGCCCAACACCCAAGCTATTTTGATTGTGCTACCAGTTTTGTTCATTTCTATCGCTCAATTAAACACCGAAGAGATGTGAATCTCTATGATCTTTTAACGGAGATAGCCGTTCGGAAGGCATGTTTTTTGAATGCGGAGACAGTCGTTTGGGAGATGTTTGATTCACAACCCTAAATACTAAAATGCACAAGCAGATATGCGACTTAAGGCAAGCTTTCATTAAACCAAAACTGTACTAAGAATTTCTGCCTTTCATGTTTGTTCATGCCTTCATCATTTACACATTACGTTTTTCTTGTCATTTGAAGCTTTTCTCTTTTTTTGTAAGGTTTCATGTAAAACTGTATAGAGCATATCACTGTTATGCCATTTGTTCATGCCTTCATCATTTACCCATTACGTTTTTCTTGTCATTTGAAGCTTTTCTCTCTTTTGTAAGGTTCTGAAATTATATTAAACTAAAAAGGTAAGACTGTATAGAGCATATCACTGTTATGCCATGTTTTAGCATTGCTGCTGCAGTTCCCCAATCTGAAAAAGAAGCAACCTAAGTCCCAAAAATACCCCAATCTAACTAGCCAAGGTAACCAAAATGCCGTTCATAACAGTTTTGGATGCAATTCCCCAAAGGCCGGGGGTTATGACCTTAAAACGATAAAAACAACGGGTATTTCTAATGGTAAAAAACACAACCCTAAGGTCATGGCACCTAATCATCATCAAAAATAAAAACCAGGGATGGTCAAGCACCTGAATCCTCGTGCTTTAGCTCACGACTGACTGTCGCAGGGCATCTCCGGTACACGGGCTGCGTTCTTGCAGGCTTGTCAAGCGGGGGTTGCTAAAGGTCTTCCTAGTGTAGGCGCGCACCAAAGCGTCCAGCTTTGCGTTGATTCGGACAGCCTCCGCACGTTGAGTCCCCATTAGATGCTGAAGACCAACTTCCAAATTCACAAGGCGAGCGTCCAAGAGAGGAGTCTCGTTATCATTCAGATGTTTCCCCTGAAGGCGGTAGGTACTCCATATCCATTGTTGTTAGGAGGAATTTCATCGTCCAATAGACCCCATCATCTTCGTATGGCAGGTTTCTCCAGTGCAAAAGGACCCCAAATTTTCTACCATCCCACCAAATTCTGCATCCAACTGCTCAACAGGCGGTCTATTCTGCTTTTTCCTTAGGCGATTCTCCAAGCAAGTGGTGCGAGTGCGGGTGGACTCGGGAAGATCGTTCTCAAAGAATCCTTCCTTACACTTTTCCCATTTCTTTCAAGGCCAGCGACATGTGTGTGGACGATGTGTGATAATTGGCACTCAAATCGTCTTGGTATTTTTCGGCAAGCCATAGTTCCACTTTTTCTAGTTATTTTTTTGGAATTTCAACAATCTAAATCGTTTTAAAATGGGCCAAAACTCACAAAGACACAATTTTATAGCATAGTTCTACAGTAAATAAAGTGGAACTAAGATTCAGCCGATTTTTATAACCAGATCTAGGGAACAATTAGCCGGAAAAGCGAAACAATTTGAGTGCCAGTTATCCCATGCCCTACCCGTTGGTAGTCTTTCGCTTGGTGACCTTCATCCTGGCGATGGTGACTAAGTTCTGCCACAAAACCTAGAGAGATGGGCTGAAAACCTAGAGAGATGAGCCGAGAATTGAGAATTTGAGCCTGGCAGCAAGCGCTTGGTGCATCGAATGCATACATGATGTGGGCTCTCATCTCCCCTGTGGCCGGTGTGGCCGGCCTGGGAAGCCATGAAAGCTCGCACAAGCGAAGTTACAAACTTACGCACTGCAGCTGCACCGCCTGGGAATTTACTATAATGATGGCCCATCCGTTCATACTGACGGGGTTGTGTGCTTTGCTCCTGAGCTAAAACCTTCACCCGTACTCCACGTGCTGGCTGCATGCATCAGCCGACGCACCTTGCCAAACGTTAGGTTTGTGTGGTGATGCGGTCACCTTGCTGGAACCCGCCGTGGGGGGGTCATTTGAAGCTTTTCAATTTAATGCTCTGTAATGCTTATTTATGCTGGTTTATAGTCAAATTAAGCGACCTTTCTTCTTAATTCAAATTTGGAACCATCTAACCCATTCAGTTCATGTAATTTTCATTAAATTTTGGAAAGGATTTCATGAACTTACAGAAATGACATTCAGTCTATTGTGGAGTGCTCCAGATCCTCGTAGTCCTATGAAACTTCCATTTGCAAGCATTTGTAAAAGGCAAACACTCACTCTTCTACGGAGGAACCATCCTATGCATTTAGCTTAGAATTATCATATTTAGGTTCTCCAGCAAAAGGCTTTGAGATCACTCTTTGCGAGTTCAATTTTTTTGTTGCAAAGTGCAGAACTTGTTCCACTTTCACCACCAGGATTACAGACATCACCATTCTTTGCAAGCATTTTACCGATTATAGTTGCTCGAGCACTGAACAATCTGCCAATAAGGCATTTGCTCAACAAAAGTTTCATTTGTGTGGTGAGTGCTAAATTCAAACCTAAATCGTTTCAAGTAATTTTCATATTGCAAGTTGTGATGCGAGTAGTATGCAAGAACACAAGATGTTTTAGGCTAAATTTACCATATTACTTACATGACCATAACACAATTCCACCATTTTGGCTCCCACTCCTTTTGAGTTTCCTCATCGTTAATAGTTTGACTCCCATAAGTGAATTTATCTAATTTTGCATTGTTTTTTTTGACAGTAACATCGGGGAAGATTATATTAAAGCCGGTATATAGCTACCGAATGCTTAGTACATAGAGAGCGCAGTTACAACACGCATCAAAAAGATATACAACGACCGTTCAAAGATTACCCAAAACTAGGCAGGGCTCCACTCCTCCCATTTGCCTGAAATTATTTAAGTATTACAGTGGAGATTGGCGTATTGCACTGCTAGAGTCATAGTTCATTTTTCCAATTTAGCTTTCAGCTTTGTAACTTCAGCTTCCAGGGCTGCAATCCTGTGTCCGAAGTTTCCATGGAGATTAGCTGTATCCTTGAATCCGGTGCGAGTTTCGTCTTTCAGATCTTCCATTTGGTCTGAAAAGTCAGCACGAAGTTGCATTAGCTCCTTATTCAGCAGGTCCCATGACTGCTCTCCTGCCTTTGAGAGCGCTTCCAGCTTTGTATTCTGATCCTCGTGCTTGGCCCTTAGTCGGCCCAGGGCAGCTTCCAAAGCTCCGATCCTTTCTTCAGTAGTGATTCCTGAGCTTGATGAGCTATTAGACGCCATATTGGCCAGGAGAACTGAGTGAAACTCGAGCTGTGCCCGATCTTGACAAGGGGAATACTCGGAATGCTTGAACACCTTAAGTCCAGTGACTGAGCTCGCCAGACGTTGAGAATGGTTTCGAGACAGGGGAGGAGCATCTTTAAGAGCATACAAGGAGACTCCCGAGGGGTGAAAGGACCTGACGCAGTGCAAGTATGCAGGGAATCTCTGCCAAACTCAAGGAAAACGTGGTTTGGGGAAGTCCAATGAGCTCGCTGTGAGAAGATACTGGATCCCCTGCAGCTATGGGATGTCACATCTCTAATGAGCACCATCTATGCTTAAGATGCTTTGAGCCAGCTCGACACCTTTATTTGCTTCATTGTCTGCTTGCCTATTCAGCACACAAAGCACATGGAAAAATCTGATCTTTTGGAATTGTTTGCTCAGCTGAAGGATTCTTTGAAAGATATGGCGTAGTTTAATATTCGGAGGGATCTTCTTTGTTATGAGGGCATTGATTAGAATCCTGGAATCCCCGAAGACTGTTAATTTGCTAATTCCTTTAGCACGCGCTAGATTTAAACCTTGCCATAGACTGCAGAATTCAACTGTGTTATTAGACTCAATTCCAAGGCCCCAGGCATAATTGGTGATAGAGATCCCGCTAGCTGATCTGATTACTCCTCCGGCACCTGCAGGGCCTGGGTTTCCTTTCGATGCACCATCAAAGAAAAGGCAAGGCTCGTTCAAGGAGGTTTCCCAACGCCTGAAATCGGCTTCCTCAAGTCTAATTTCCCAGTTCTCTGACTGTGGAACCCGGCAAGTGGCACGAGATGGAAGATTGGTCATTAGCAAACTTAACCAACTTATCTCCTCTTGCAGAAGCTGTGCAGAGTTTTTTAGTGAACTGTTGCATTCCAGGGCTTCTCCTAGAATGGCTCTAGCCTTCACTGCAATTTTCCGGGGAGGGGAATCATGGCTCCTGAAAATTCTGTTGTTTCTCTCAAGCCATAGTTTCCAGCAGATGGCTTTTGGGAGCCATTCCCAAGCAGTTTGAAGAAGATTCTTGTTGTTTAGCTTGAAGGGAGATAGGGACTTCCAATTGGAGAAGAGGTTTTGAACAGTTTGGGGCAGGATAATGGCATAGTTAAGGCTCATAGCATGGAGCCAGACTTCATTAGCATAGGGACACTCCAGCATGATGTGATCCATAGTTTCTTCATGGCATTTACAGAGGGGGCATCGGGAGGGTCCTTCCATTCCTCTTTTCTTGAGGTTGTCACCGTTGAGGATACTCTTATGGGCTAAAGACCAGCAGAAGGTATCAATTTTTGGGATGAAAGGTTTGGACCAAATAAACTTCCAGATAGTTGGGTTTGGGGCAGCATAGGGAATGGCCTGTATTTCCTTGTAGCCTTCAGCAGTAGTGTAAACTCCAGAAGTTCCCCAACCCCTTCTATCTCTGGAGTCAATCTTGGAGGGGGACTTTCCTTGGAGGAGGACAATCAAAGCTTCTGCTTCAGAGTTCAGATCAGGAGGAAAGTGGCCTAAGTCCCAACCTTTCCATATATCGCCCTCCCAGACAGAAAGGTCCCATAGCGTGGTGGAACCCTTGTCAAGAAGCCAGTTTTGGATGTTACTGATATCCGTATTAGAACCAATGGGGGGGTTCCCAAGGATAGAGTCTTCCCAGACGTTGATTGAGATCCCATTTCCAGGGATCCAGTAAAGTTTATTTTGGAAAGGGATCATAGCTTTCATGCATAATTTGTAGATTGGGGAGCCCTTCCCAGTAGGAGGTTGCCGGTCCAGGCATCTTTTCCTAGGTCCAGGGAAATATTTTTTGCGGAGAACTTCTTTGCTCCAGCTAGTTTTTCCGGAGATCAACTGCCAGAGTAACTTAGCTCCCAAAGCAAGATTTTGGGTTGTTAAACTGCTCACTTGGAGACCACCTTCATCCCGGGGCTTTTTAATCTTTTCCCAGCTGACTAGATGGATTTTATTCCCATTCCCTTTACCTCCTTCCCAAATGAATTTTCTGAGCAACCCTTCAATCTTGTTAACTACTGAACAGGGAGCAAGCAAAATAGAGGATTGGTAAATAGGCATGCTATTGAGAACAGATTTGATGAGAGTAGTTTTACCTACAAGATTGAGCCAGCTGGCCCCCCATTTTTGGATTTTGCGTTTGAGCTTGTCAACAATGGGTTCCCAGTCTGCTGAAGGTGATTTTGTTTTTACAGATGGGGATTTCGAGATAAATGAAGTTGTTCCAATCTTTGGTACCTTCCATCCCCAATGTTCTGATGATGTTCCTTAGTTCCCTGGCAGTACAATTCCAGCTGAAGATTTTGCTTTTTTGGAAATTTATTTTGCTTCCTGAGACTTTTTTGTATAACTCCAGTTCTTTTTTGAATTGCTCCGCAGAAAGGACAGAGGCTCCTCCCAGAAGCAGAGTGTCATCAGCGAATTGGGCATGGTTAATGTCCCTGACATTGTTCACTATTCTTAGCCCCGGAAGCATGTGGATGTCTTGACTGAGGTTAAGTTGATAGCTGAGGATAGAAGCTTGGATAGCATAGAGAAGAGGAGAGAGCGGATAGCCTTTCCTTAATCCTCTCGAGGCTTTGAAGAAGCTAGTAGGCCTTCCATTTACTAGAGGGGCGATCCAAGGGTCCCCCACACAGCCTTTCATCCAGTTTATGAAATTGATGGAGAAGCCGAATTTAGCCATAACAGCATACAGGAATTCATGTCTGACACGGTCAAAGGCGTTGGCTAAGTCGAGTTTGATGACCATGCCTTTTTCCTTATGCTGGTTGCTAGAGTAGATTGCTTCTTGGACAAGTATGATGTTATCCAAGATTTTCCTTCCTTTGATGAATCCTCCTTGATTCTCCGGGATGATCCGAGGGAGCATTCTTTTCAATCTGGAGGCAATGATCTTTGTTATAAGTTTGTAGCCCGTATTGCAGAGAGAGATGGGCCTGAATCGGTTGAAGGTATTGGCTCCTTTTTCTTTTGGAATCAGGGCTAGGAAAGAGGAGTTAGTGCTGCCTCCCAGTTTGCTGGTTTTCTGGGAGTGCCGAACCATTTTGAGGAGATCATACTTAATAATTGCCTAGCAGCAGATGAAGAATCTAGTTGTAAAGCCATCCGGGCCCGGCGCGCTATCAGGTTTCATAATAGAGAGAGCTTTTTTAACTTCATCCATGGTGATAGGCGCTGTAAGGAATTTATTATCCTCCGAATTGATGAGCTGAGGGATGAGATCGAAGGGGTGGGAAGTGACGTCGATAGGCTCTTCAATAGGGGCAGTGAAGAGTTCGGAAAAAGTTTCCACAGCTGCTTTCTTGATGCCTTCAGCATCTTGGACCAGTTCTCCCTCAAACTGTATTTCCGAGACAGCTTTGTAATTCTTCCGGGCCTCTGCTTGTTTGTGAAAGAATTTTGTGTTTTTGTCTCCACTCAAAAGCCAGAGGTTACGGGATTTTTGACGGTGGAACTCTTCTTCAGTCCTACAGGCAGAGAAGAAGTTTTTTTGCAGGGTCTCTTCTTTAATGAAGAGCAGATCAGACGCTGGGGAGGAATCAACTATGGCTTGATGTGCTTCTAGCTCAGCTTGGGCGAATTCTCTATTGGAAGCCGGAGAGGGTAGATTTTTGGCCCAGGTTTTAAGGGCGGATTTGAGTCTTTTAAGTTTGGATTCCCAGATAAATGAGGGCGAGCCAAAGAGGTGGGCGTTCCAAGATTCAGCTACCATTTGCATAAAATCATCCTGTTGAATCCAAATTGGACTGAACCGGAAGGGGATTGGTCCAAGATTTTGATCAGCAGCAAGCTCAAGCAAGATCGGCCTATGGTCAGAAGTGCAGTGAGGGCGGATTTTGGAGGAGGCTAAAAGACCCAAGTCGAGAAAAGAGGAGTGGACAAGGAAGCGGTCAAGCCTTGCTGCAACATGGCATGGCCCATTTCTTTTGTTTGTCCAAGTAAATTTACCATTGATGGGCTTGATGTCAATCAGATCCCAGCCAGAGATGATGTCTTCGACCCATTCTCGTGAGGGATCTCTAACCAGATTTCCTCCTTTCTTTTCATTAGCCGCCAGAGTAACATTCAAATCTCCAGCTATAATAATATTTTCTCTGTTCTGCAATTGAAGAAAGGATTCAAGAGTGTTCCAGCACTCTTTTTTTTCCGCATGCAAAACAGGAACATAGAGATTAAAGAGGCTTACCTTATGTCCAGATTGCTTGTGGTTCAGTTTGGTGAAGACCCAGTGGACAGTTCGTTCTTCAGCTTCAATATCATATAGAAAAGGATCCCAGAAGGTGGCTATTCCTCCTGAAGCGCCTCTTGAGTTGTTGCCAATACCAGTACCTTTTTTCCAGAATCTTTTCCCAATTTGGAGAGCAGCAATCTCCTCCATTTTAGTTTCCTGGACAAGCAGAATCTCTGGCCTATGTATTCGGATTAGATCTCTCATTGCATCTTCCTTCAGGGTAGAGCCAAGCCCTCTAAAATTCCAGGAAATGTATTTCATTAAGAGTTATGGGGGGAGGGGTTGGCCTCTTTGGAGGCCTGGAATGTACCTTTTTTGGAACGGGTATTCATGATGCCTTTTAGAGTTTTTTGAGAGCCTTCGAGGACTGCAATATAGGTAGCTTCTTCTCTTTGTTTCTTTTTGGATTTTCTTCCTCTTGGAGTTTTGATAGGGATGGAGTAGAGACCACTTTAGGATGTCTCTTCCTCAGTTTCTTCACCTGGATCTGAATCTTGCATCAGAGGTTCTTCATTAACTTCTTTGGGGGATCCTGGATTATCAGCTCCTGCTCGAGGTTGGGATAGTTCCCCTGGATCTAGTTGAGCAGCGTTCAGGGATCCAGTCTCTTTCCTGTTGGCTTGCTTGGTCGACTGGAGCTCATCACTTGTTGTAGATTGCTTCTTCTCGTTTGGATTGGGCTCCTGAAGTTCTTTAGGGTTTGAAACCACAATTGGATCATCTTTTGAAGCTTCACTGGGGGGCTTATTTGAGCTTGAAGGCTGATTTTGCATGTCCATTGTGGTCCTTTCAGGATTCTTTGGATTTGCTTTGCCTTTCTTGACTTTTTGCCATCCTTCTTCATCTTCCGAGCTCTGATTTTTCGGGCAGTTTCTTTGGAAGTGACCGTGTTCATGACATTGGCGACATTTGAATGGGATCTGTTCGTAGTCAAGCTTTTGGTAGTATATCCAATCTCCAACTTTGAGTTTAACAGCTTCAGGAAGGCCTGCTTCAAGGTCAACCTCGACACATATTCTGGCACATGAGTATTGGCCCTTGTTATCGGCTTTGTCAATGTATTTTCCTAGGGTGTTTCCAATTTTTTCCAGGGTAGGAGTGTTCCAGCAGTGGACTGGGAGATTAGGGAGCCTTACCCATACGGGAACTTCTTTCGGCACATCAGTTTCTGCATTGAAATCAGGCGTTCATCTGTTGAGGTACAGTCCTTGAGGTCCCATGAAGTATGGACCATTTCTGAAGATCAGATCTCGGTCTTCTTGGGCTATAAACTCAAAAATGAAGAAGCCTCGGCCAACAGGGTAACAGGTGACACTATTCTTAATCTGGGGTCTCCAGTTCCGTTGGATCCAGTCATCTGTGGTTTTGGTTGAGGGCCAAATCCCCATAAACTGGCCAACCAGTCCCCTATCAGCTAGAGCCAAAGCAACTTTGATGGGGATATTGCATGGCAGATCGATTTCAGGGATTGAGTCGAGCTTTTTGATGAATTTAGGGACGACAGGGATCTTGGGCTTGGATCCAAAGGAGCGTAGGAGCCGGTTGAAAGCTTCGGATGCAGAAGAAGAGGTGGGAGGGGGAAGCCCTCCCTCATTTGCAGGCATGACGCCTGAGAAAACCAGAACGGCGACAGCGAGCCTGCTAGGGAACGGCCATCAATCGCGTCCTATTCCAATCCATTTTTGGAGAATATGTTCTAATTTTGCATTGTTATAATAGCAAAGACCTTTCAATTTTCAAACTCATTGTTTAAATTGAATGGATCTCTGAATTGAATTGAATGGATCTGAGATTTTTCTCATATTTTCTCTTCATGTTTCCCTTAGCTGCTTCATCCATTGTCAAAGGCAAACTGTAGTCTTACAAATGAAACAACAAACATACCTCCTTTTCACTTGTATTTTCTTCTTGTTAGTTGTCGTCAGTTTTCTTATTAGCTAAACTTTTCTGATATGTTTTCTTCTCGTCCCCATTATACACCAGCTCTGTGTTCTTTTTCCCTAATTTATTCTCGACTAACTTACATAGTTTATGAGGATCCACCTTCCCCTTCACTGTAACATTATTATTCTTCAAATCAGCTATCACTATTTCCAACCCTGGTCCAAATGAAAAACTTCGAGTATCTCATACCACTCTTTAGAAAACAAAAAAGATCTACAAATCTCTAGATCTTTAAAAAAAAGAAAGTAAAATGACCTTCACATCCATTTAAATCCCTTCCAGTCTTCATGGCACAAGCTTGACAGTGCATATATTACACCTTCAATATTACTGTTTTGGACTCCTCATTGTTCTTATTCCCTTTCTTTTCATTCTCTTTCTACAAACACCAAAACCTTGCCCACTTGAATATGGAAAAATATAAAATAAAATGATTAGAAGCCGTGTAAATGGATTGAACAAAAAACTGTTTTTAATGAAAGCATTCAAAACCTTTCCCATTGTCTCTGTGGATGTGGAACTTGAATTAATCTACATACAAGACGTACGTGAGATTTTGGTGGATGTTGTATGTATATTTGAAGTGTAAGCAATTCAGGGATATTTCAGCGTTGATATCGACCAACAATTCAAGGAACCCACAACAAAGCAAACACATTGCATTCGTCACTAATAGGGGAACAGTGGAGGCTAAGCCACATGCACTTTATGTCATTGCAATGGACAAATGTGTCGCATGCAATTTTATCATGGGCACTTAGCATGGCCATAGTACTGATGCATGTTTACCATGAACACACGACACGATAGTTTTAATTCTGTTTTATTGCCAGGTTACCCTCACACAATTTTGGTGAGCTCAAAGCTAGCTGGGTGATGGATGAACGACATTTTCACTTACACAAGGATTTGTGGACTTCAAAATTGATCTCTCTTCCTCAAAATAAGAAAAACCCCAACCCAAGTTGCAATCTCTCAAGTGAATAAGGGAGACTCATGGCTCGATATCATATAGGCAGACGCATTGTTAACTGCAGATAGTTGTTAATTGCATGAGACAAGGTGGCCACAAGGGATGGTATATACTTGACAATGGACAAAACACACCACAACCCATTTTTTTACAATAATCATACTATTATATAATGCTCACATTTGGTTGAACTCGTCAAAAATATCAATTAGCCTTCTCCAAAATGTAACAAGATGCCACCACATTATTCCTAGGCAAGCACAAAAGTACTTTCATACATGAAGGATCATAGACATGCAAAGCAATGATGTTTTCAAATGTGCATCTAAGGAAAGATGGTTTCACTATGGTTCGTAGGCAATTGAGATTATTTTCCTTTGTCTTCCCTTTAAATCTATAACTGAGCAAGGGTAGGTTGCATGTATTAGATAAGCTATTGATAGGACCGATAATCTATTTGATATGGTCTGACTCTTTATCTTGATCTTAATCACAATATCTCACTTCATCCTACACAATAATGAGCACGAACTAGAGCTACGAATGGATTTGGAACTACTTAAATTACACCCAATGTATCTCTATCTCTCTCTACTGGTGATGCTTAATAGCTCAAAAATCAAAATGTAGAACTATATATGATTAGATCAGATTCTCAACCAACCTCTCATTGAAAACCATAATTTAAAAATGAACCAATCGATTCAACTACCTCTATATCCGCTACTACTTCTATAGACTACGTTTGCGTTGGCCTGATGCTTCATTTTATTCTTGTTCCAAAGAGTTGATGATGATTGATCATTGTAGATATCCCACATTTAGTTGTGCTCGCCAAATAGGGAAGCCAAAGGAATACCTCATGCCCAAAATGTTTGATTAGCGTAGCTCAATTGAGTTATTGTTCCTTAACAATTGTATCACAGTTATAAAATTTGGCCAAATCAAGTTGATTAATACAACTAGCAAGCCATATTTATTAATAATATGGATTATATACACCGATTGGCGTATATCAACCATGGCCACACATTTAAGTGGTTGATATACGCAGATCGATGTATATAAGCCATATTATTAATAAATATGGCTTGCTAGTTGACGGTCGATGTGCGAGGAAGGATTGGTGAATTATTATTATTATTATTGTTATTGTTATTGTTATTGTTATTGTTATTGTTATTATTATTATAAAAAAATATTTATTTATAAATGAAAGCATAAAAAATCAATAATATAAATAAACAGTTCACTTTAAAAGTGGTTGATTGACTTTGAACAATGGTAGACTTCAATCCATAGTTTACTTTTAAGCAAAGTTGAATTCAATTAATAGTTGACTTTTAAGTAAGGTTGACTTCAATTCAAGGTTGACTTCAATCCATGGTTGACTTCAATCCAAAGTTGAATTTTAGGCAAGGTCAACTTCAATCTAAGTTTGACTTCAAGCCATAGTTGACTTCAATCTATATTTGACTTCAATCCATAGCTTCCTTTTAAGCAAGGTTGTCTTCAATCCATAGTTGACTTCAATCCAAGCTTGACCTCAATCCATCATCAACTTCAATCCAAGTTTGAGTTCAATCCAAGGTTGACTTCAACCCATGGTCGACTTCAATCCAAGGTTGACTTCAATCCATGGTTGCCTTCAACCCATAGTTGGTTTCAATCGAAGGTTCACTTTTATCCATAGTTGACATTTAAGCAAGGTTGACCTCAATCCAAGGTTGACTTCAATCCAGAGTTGACTTCAAACCATAGATGACTTCAATCCAAGGATGAATTTAATCCAAGGTTGACTTCAATCCAAGGTCGACTTCAATCTATAGTTAACTTCGATAGTTGACTTCAATCCAAGGTTGACTTCAATCAAAGGTTGGCTTCAATCCATGGTTTCCTTCAATCCATAGTTGGATTCAATCCAAGGTTCACTTCAATCCATAGTTGACATTTAAGCAAGGTTGACCTCAATCTAGGGTTGACTTTAATCCAGGGTTGACTTCAAACCATAGATGACTTCAATCCAAGGATGACTTCAATCCATGGTTGATTTCAGTCCAAGGTTGACTTTAATCCAATGTCGACTTCAATCTATAGTTGAATTCAATCTAAGGTTGAATTTAATCCATGGTTGAATCAATTCATAGATGATTTCAATCCAAGGTTGACTTCAATCCAAGGTAGACTTCAATCCATAGTTGACTTTAATCCAAGGTTTATTTCAATCTATATTTGACTTCAATACATAGTTGATTTTTAGCAAGGTTGACTTCAATCCAAGGTTGACTTCAATCCAAGGATGACTTCAATCCAAGGGTGAATTCAATGCATAGTTTTTTTTTTGTAAGCTAGAGAAAAACCTTATATTTCCTTCACAAAAATATACAGTAACAGAGTGGTACTAGGCCCTCTCTTAATCGAGAAAACATACCCCAAACTATAGTTTGAAACATAGTTTAGAGAAGTCATCCTAATGAGGAAACCGAAGGTTACCGAAAAAAGAGTTTAATTGAACTACTAACAAGTAGGAGAGCTCTGTAACAACATCTAGAAAAGTCTAAACTGAGCTAAAAAAATAAACAGAGCTAATTACTAGTGTAACCCTTCTGGCCAACCTGGGTGGGCTGGGTAGTCGGTTCTTTAGCGAGGGTAATCCCGAAGTGTCGAGCGAGCTCCTGTTGATTGAAGAGAATTTGCTTCAGGAAATCCAACATTTCATCTTGCTGGAGAAGAATCTCATCTTGGGCTTCATTTCTATCTGTAAGTGCCTTGTCGAGCACCATTTTCTGGGACCAATGGCAGTCAAGAGTTTTTTGGTATAGGGTGGTCCTACCCCTGGTATTCCCTGAGTTAGGAACCAAGTCTTCAAATTCACTGTGAATTTCCTCATCTGTGAGGCACCCACGGGTTATCCTAGCATCCTCCTTAGCATCCTGGATTTTCGCCTGTGCCTTCTGTGGGAATTCTTTTTGGAATCTACAGGCTTTCCCAACTACGCTGCACATGAGGCGCATTGGCAGACTGGAGGAGGAGCCGACCTGCTGCGCAGAGCGATGGGTGCAAGCTTTTTTGGTGGGCGGCATGTCCATGTCTTCTGCCAAATGACCAGAGAGTAGAAGGAGACGAAAACCAGAGAGTCGAGGGAGTCGGGAGAGCCGAGTACCGGAGATATGAGAGCACCAAGGACCAGAGAGCCGGGAAAGCCGAGGACCGGAGAGCCAAGAGCACTGCGAAACCGGGAGTCGAGGACCAGAGAGCCAAACGTATAGGAGCCAAGCCCTGTAGAGTGGAGTGCCTGTGGAGCCTTTGCGTTAAATTGCTAGAAGTCGAGCGTCTACAGTGCAATTGCGTCACAGATCGATTTGCGGTTGAACCCAAATATCATCACTTATGCTGCAAACCATTGTCATGAAGGCAAGAGGACAACCCCATTCATCATTCTTCATGGGAGCCATAATAACTAGAACACTGAGCAGGACGGGAGCAGCATATGGGACGTAGCACACATAGGAGGGGTCAAGCAGCAGGCGAGAGAATGAGTGTTGGCTACATGGGATGCGTGGAAGGGTGAGGTTGGCACATGCTTAACATCAAAGTTAGGGTAGGAAGATAGGTGGGCATGCATGTGGGCAAGCGAGTGGCCTGTCATGCTAGCGGGCGTGTGGCTGGTCATGTTGGTGGGCGAGTGGCCGGTCCTACTGGCGGTCACGTGCCTGGGCCTGGGTCCTATCACATCCTTTTGCACCCATAGTGGGGGGACTTCAATGCATAGTTTACTTCAATCCAAACTTAAATTTAATCCATGGTTGAATTCAGTCCATAGATTACTTCAATCCAAGGTTGAATTCAGTCCATAGATTACTTCAATCCAAGGTTGATTTCAATCTAAGGTTTAATTCAATCCATGGTTTCCTTCATTCCATAATTGACATCAATTCAAGGTTGACTTCAATCGATATTTGACTTCAATCCAAGGTTGACTTCATTCCATATTTGACTTCAATCCATAGTTGACTTTTAAGCAAGGTTGACTTCAATCCAAGGTTGAATTCAAATCAAAGTTAACTTCAATCCATGGTTGACTTTAATCCATAATTGATGCCAATCCATGGTTTACTTTAATCCATAGTTGACTTCAACCCAAGGTTGACTTCAATACATGCTTGACTTAAATCCAAGGTCAAATTTAATCTAAGGTTAACTTCAATACATAGTTGACTTTAATCCAATTTTGACTTCAATCCTTAGTCAACTTCAATCCAAGGTTGACTTCAATTTATGGTCGAATTCAATCCATGGTTACCATCAAACCATAATTGGCTTCAATCCATGGTTACCATCAAGCCATAATTGGCTTCAATCCAAGGTTGACTTCAATCCATGGTTACCATCAAGCCATAATTGGCTTTAATCCAAGGTTGACTTTAATCCATAGTTGACTTTTAAGTAGGGTTGATCTCAATCCAAGGTTGACTTCAATCTAGGGTTGACTTCAATCCAAGGGTGACTTCAAACCATAGTTGAATTCAATCCAGGGTTGAATTCAATCCGAGATTGATTTCAATCCATGGTTGACTTCAATCTATCATTGACTTCAATTCAAGGTTGATTTCAATCCAAGGTTGACTTCGATTAACTTCAATTCATATTTGGCTTCAATCCATAGTTGAAATTTAAGCAATCTTGACTTCATTCCAAGGTTGAATTCAAACCAAGGTTGACTTCAATCCATATTTGACTTCAATCTGAGGTTGACTTCAATCCATGGTGGACTTCAATGCAAGGTTGACTTCAATCCATAGTTGACTTTAATCCAAGATTGATTTCAATCCACAGTTGAATTCAATCCATTGTTGTCTTCAATCCAAGGTTGAATTCAATTCAATGTTGACTTCAGTGCATAGTTGACTTCAATCCAAGGTTGAATTCAATCCATGGTTTCCTTAAATCCAAGGTTGGCTTCAATCCATAGTTGACTTTTAAACAAGGTTGATCTCAATCCATTGTTGACTTCAATCTAGGGTTGTCTTAAAACTATAATTGACTTCAATCCAATGTTGATTTCAATCCATAGTTGACTCCAATCTAAGGTTGAATTCAATCCAAGGTCGAATTCAATCTATAGTTGAATTCAATCCAAGGTTGACTTTAATCCATGGTTGACTTCAATCGATAGTTTACTTCAATCCAAGGTTGATTTTAGTCCATGCTTAACTTCAATCCAAGGTTGATTTCGATTGACTTCAATCCATAATCAAAATTTAAGCAATCTTGACTTCATTCCAAGGTTCACTTCAATTCAAGGCTGAATTCAAACCAAGGCTGACTTCACTCCATGGTTGACTTCAATCCATATTTGAATTCAGTCCATGGTTGACTTCAATCCATATTTGACTTCAATCCAAGGTTGAATTCAATCCATGGTCGACTTCAATGCAAGGTCGACTTCAATCCAAGTTTGTCTTCAATCCATAATTGATTTTAATCCAAGGTTGATTTTAATCCATGGTTGACTTCAATCCATTAGTGTCTTTAATCCAAGGTTGAATTCAATCCAATGTTGACTTCAACCCATGGTTGACTTCAATCCATAGTTGAATTCAATCCATAGTTGACTTTAAGCAAGGTTGATCTCAATCCATTGTTGACTTCAATATAGGGTTGACTTAAAACTATAGTTGACTTCAATCTAAGGTTGATTTCAATCCTTAGTTGATTTCAATCTAAGGTTGAATTCAATCCAAGGTTGAATTCAATCTATAGTTGACTTCAATCCAAGGTTGACTTCAATCCATGGTTGACTTCAATCGATAGTTTACTTCAATCCAAGGTTAACTTCAATCCAAGGTAGATTTCAATCCATGGTTGACTTCAATTCATAGTTGAATTCAATCCATGGTTGACTTTTTAGCAAGGTTGACTTCAATTAAAGGTTAACTTCAATCCAATGGTGACTTCAATCCATAGTTGACTTCAATCCAAGCTTGAATTTAATCCATGGTTGACTTCAATCCATAGTTGACCTCAATCCAAGGTTGACCTCAATCCAAGGTTGACTTCAATCCATGGTTTCCTTTAATCCAAGGTTGAATTTGATCCTTGGTTGACTTCAATCCATAGTTGTCTTCAACCAAAGGTTGGATTTAATCCATAGTTGGCTTCAATCCAAGGTTGAATTCAATTTAAGATTGAATTTAATCCAAGGTTGACTTCAATCCAAGTTTGATTTAAAGACAAGGTTGACTTCAATCCACAGTTGACTTTAATCATTAACGATGGAGGTCAAAATATGGTTGAGTGAGTCTAACCATAATTAATTATTAATGATTATTATTTGGCCATGGTTGACTTTAGTTAATTATGTTTGACTTTAGTGCACCATAGTTGGCTATGGTTGAATTTGGTTAACCATGAATCACTTCAAGGAACCTTGGTTGTGCATGGTTGACTTTAGTTAGCTAAGGTTAACTATTTTTTACCATTGTTGACCATGGTTAGCTAGAGTTGACTATATTTAACCAGTGTTGACCATTGTTGAAGTCAATCCATGGTTGATTTCAATACATAGTTGACTTTAATCCAAGGTTGATTTCAATCCAAGGTTGACTTCAATCCAAGGTTGACTTCAATCCATAATTGGCTTCAATCCATGTTTAAATTCAATCCAAGGTCGACTTCAATCCATAATTCAATTTTAACAAGGTTGACTTCAATCCATGGTTGACTCCAATCCAAGGGTGTGTTCAATCCAAGGTTGACTTCAATCAAAAGTTCACTTCAAGTGAAGGTTGACTTCAATCCATGGTTGACTTTAATTCAAGGTTGACTTCAAGTGAAGGTTGACTTCAATCCATGGTTGACTTTAATTCAAGGGTTGACTTCAATCCAAGGTTAACTTGAATCCAAGGTGGAGTTCAAGGCTGGCTTCAATCCAAGGTTGACTTCTATCCATAATTGACTTTTACGTAATGTTATCTTCAATCCATAGTTAACTTTTAAGCAAGGTTGACTTTAGTCCAAGGTAGACTTGAATCCAAAGTTGACTTCACACCATAGTTGACTATAATCCATAGTTGACTTTAAATGAAGGTTGACTTTGAAACACGATTGACTATTGTTTAGACATTGTGACTTTAAGCAAGGGTTTAAATTATTATTTAAGCACTATTGAATTTAACAAAGTTTTTGACAATTGTTCTTAAAGTCAAATTGTGTTAGTTTTACTAATAAAACTATGGTTGATGTTAGTATTATTCTCAATATGATGAATGCTATCAATTTTTAATATAATTAAAAATATCAATTTTAATATTGATTTTAATGAACTTCTAACATTAATATTAGTCTTACTATAATATCATTTTAATATTAAAATGATCAATATTTTCAATATTAATATTAATTATATTATTATTGTTAATATTAATGTTCACATTAATACTATTAGTAATGTTAATAGTATGTCAACATGATTAATGTTATTAATAATTAAAAGTGTTTTTTAATATGATCAATATTAATATTATTAATAATTAATATGATTATTTTTAATAATATTAATATTAATATAATATTAATATTAATAATTAAAAGTGTTTTTTAATATTAACTAATATCATTGTTTTTAATATCATTGTTTTTAATAGTATTAATACTATTATTAATATTAATATTATATTATATAATATTTTGACTAATTAAATTACAATGTTTTAAATTGTATTATAATATTACAACTGGTTATATAAAATACTTTAATTTTAATATTACTAATAATATTATTAATATCACATAATATTTATTAAGTTATTTAGTAAAATCAAACTTCAAAATCTTATTATTATTCCCTCCTCTTCGAAACTTCAAAATTAGCTTCTAATATACACTTAAATCTTTACTTTTTAAACACATGCTTTCTCTGGACCTCTTCAAAACTTCAAAATTAGCTTCTAATATACACTTAAATCTGTACTTTTTAAACACATACTTCAATGAAAAGGGCAATAAAAGTTGATAAAAGTTTTCTAACACAATAGTTTTTTAATGGATCGTATGTCCTTTTAAATCTAGAAATATGTACCATTTTCTCTCAAAATGGTGTTTAGTTGGATTTATGTTGTATAGTTGGTAATTTATGAGTGGTAGCAGCGTAGATAACACTCTACATAAGTAGGGGAGAGACATTAGTAGTGGTGCATTTAAATTTGGGTGACTTAATTATTCATGTTCTTGAGCTCTTTTTTCCTCCAAATTTTTATTACATATACTTTGGCATGTTTTCTATCTAACTATATTGGTGAGGTGTAACGACTGACATTTTATGCTTAAGTTGTTTATTCCATCTGTCTAAGCATAAAATATCAGCTACAAAGTTCCAAGTTGTCTAGCCATAGTGTATTTTTTATTGGGACCAATGAACGAACATTGATGTGACTTAAAGTGGATGTGACTTAAAATGAAATTTCAAATTTAAAAATATTCATTTTATTTCAAAATGTATAAGAAACTTTTTATGATAAATAATTTTAAAAACATGAAAATATTCATAATGAATTGTACATAAAGTATTTTTATGAACCACTTATGGTAACTAGTTTTTCCAAGATTGGGGTCTACCCCACCACTCCCTATCTCCACATTCTTTTTTCAATAAAAAAAAAAGTAACTTGGTATTCATCTAGAATCAAAGTTACATCATACTGATGAAACAGTTCAAAAATAATATCTCGACTAAGGTACTGACTATTAGGAAGAAGTCCAGCTATAAAGCTAAAATTAGCTTATGAACCAACATTCCAGTGCTGAAGCTATCCCCCAACGTAGCACCAATACAAACAAGTATAACTACCATCTAACACCAAAATCAAAATACCAAGACGAGCGAACTAGAAGAAGGAGAAGAAACATTTCTCCGTACATATAACATCAACAGATTCTTCAAAAAGAATTATGCCATCAAATAACTCCACTGCCTCCTTTAATGACAAATCCGCCTCCCTGTTGAATTCTTTGTAAATATGGCAAAAGTATAAAGTTGAGAAAGAATTCTTTAACTCAAGAATTATGTGTTTCCATGCATCAAAGTGGAGAGCAGAGAGACGAAGTAAACCATTTTCCCATCCAATAATAAGCTTTGAGTCTCCAGCAACTTGCAAATTATGAATCCCTCTCTTTCTTGCGAACCACAGGAGCCCCCAGCAAGCCAAAATTTATGCTTTGTTATTTGATCCCTGTGAGGAACCTGCAACAATTAATATATAAAATGCACGATATATTAGATCACAGACTATTTTATTGATCGCGGGCCACTTCGAGGGGGCAACCTTCTTTGAGCAAGCTCAATACAAATAACTTCACGGTGCCTTCATTGGCCTCAATACACACTTATATACTAAGTCTATGCCCAATACTATGGGTCAATACCATGGAACACATAATACTATGGGACCCACTTACAAAGCATATGCATCTAATAGAATGGTTCAATAACATATAATACTACAGGACGACTTACAAAGTATATGCGTCCAACAACAATATACTAACAAAGTAAAGAGAAGGGTTGACACGGGTTCCTAACAATCCTGAACCTGTTGACATACTTAGTTTGCAAATATGAACCAATTATATATATAAGAGGATGCCAGCCCCTCCCAAACCGTTCTTGTAAGCTCCATCGAAAAATCCAACTGATAGAGACCAATTCAAACATGGACTTTTGATTAACCTCCTTTTCGATCGCGCATAAATACTACAATACTCAAAAAAGTGGCTTAGTGCACTGGTACATACTTGAGAAGGTGAAGAAATCTGGTCTTCAAAAATTTGTGTGTTTCTACTCTTCCATATTTCCCAAGAAATAAAAAGAGGAAGTTCCTTAAACCTTCAATTACATTTCATCTAATTCTGAAGACAAGCCAACAGAGTGTTAGAGCACCAATCAAAGTTTGTGTTCAGGGAAACAGCAGATCGGGTCCAAAATTCAGCTGTGAAAGAGAAATTAACAAGCAGATGACAAACCGTTTCAATGGCCCCTCTACAAAGGGTACAAACCCCCAACCCAATAAACCCTCTACTTAGCAGGTTATCCCACGTAAGCACCCAGTTTTTCAAACAGAGCCACGAAAAATAGATTAGCTTGACAGGCACCTTCCATTTCCAGAAACATGAAAAGAAATCATTCATGCAGACACCTTTATAAAAAATAATGCATTTGTAGGCCGATCTAGCCGTAATGTCCCCAGTCGAGCCCAACCAATCCCAAACCATCGATCCAGTCTGTCGGTGAGAACAATCCCAGCTGATAATACATTTAAGGCATAATTATCACATTTAGCACACAACATAGCTGACAGACCCAGATCAAAGGTAGTGATCCACCCTGCAAACAGACCTCCATCAAACGTCACCTTCTTAACTTGTAACAGGACACATTTTTTTTATCATGAAGCTCCAAAACAAGATTCTGTGATAGAGAAAATTTATCTCCCATTCCAAGAATTGGGTCCAAACCAATGTATATTTGGACTCCCCATCCAGGATCCCAACAAATCGTTTTTTTATAGTATTCAAGATCCTATAGAGCCCCCTCCATATAATAGAAGAATTCCAATGAAGATAAGGCCTCTTGATCCAATCTGCGATAATGGTCAACTGAATATACTTCCTCCTTAAAACTTGTGACCAAAGAGACTTTCCAAATAAACCGTGCCATAAATATTTAGCTCGAAGGGCATCACTAAACCAGAAAATCTGCTTAATCCCCCAACCTCCTAATTTTTTAGGAAAAGCAATTTTGTGCCAAGACGAGAGATGAAACTTTGAGTCCTTTAAATTTCCTGACCATAAAAAATGGAAAATTCTTCTTCTCACCAGATCCACGATAGAATTAGGAACCATAGCTAAATATGACCAGTAGACCGAAATACCTTGCAATACAGAGTTGATTAGCACCAACCGACCTCCAATTGAAAGATACTGATAATCCCAGTGATTAATTTTCCTCTCAACCCTTCTTACTAACCACATCTAGTCCGATTTCATATAACAATTTTTTTTTTTTTAAACCGAGGTATTTAAAACCTTCATCTATCTTATGCATATGATAGGGCAGAAGATCAAATATTTGTTCACAGAATTGATGCTCAACCGAAGGGTCGGTACAATTATAAAGAAAAACTGATTTTTTATAACTTACCACCATACCAGATTATTAAGAACCCATGTCAACCCTTCTATTTACTTTGTTAGTATATTGTTGTTGGACGCATATAATTTGTAAGTCGTCCTGTAGTATTTGTTGATCCATAGTTTGTATTATTGTTGTTGGACGCATATGCTTTGTAAGTCGTCCCGTAGTAATTGTTGATCCATATTTTGTATTAGCCCATGGTTTGTATTGACACATGGTATTGGCGCCTAGACTTAGTATATAAGTTTGTGTAGAGACCAATGAAGGTACCGTGAAGTTATTTGTATTGAGCTTGCTCAAAGGAGGTTGCCCCCTCGAAGTGGCCTGCGATCAATATAGAAGTGATTCTGAGTTCTGTTATTTCTGCTATTTCGTGTGTTTTCATTAATTAATTATTGCAGGTTCTTCACATCTGGTATCAGAGCACTTTCTTGGGCTCGTTGGGTGGAATTTCTGGAATTTTTTTTTTTGCATTTGTTGCAAGTTCATATATGGGAATAATCCCTATCCGCTTAACTGTGGGAAGTACTTGGGCATAAGCCCTAAAACTCATTGTGAGGAGTACCACAGGAACCCCAAAGTAGTTGGCCCATTGAGAGGACCTGCCAGCAAAAAGTGCAATGACCCCTACCTGATTGACTAGTTCCCACCCGTGAGGTAAACCAAGAGTTGTCGTTTGTGGCAAAGCAGTTATCAGTTTTACCTGAGCCGTGGAGTGAGGGGTACTGCCTCAATACGCAAGCCGTTAGACAACATTGGTGGCCGAGTGAAACCTCTGAACTGTTAAGAAGCCGCACATACTTGGGATCCATATCTATTTTCAGCTGAACTATTGCTGATCACTTCCGCTCCGTTTTAGATCCATTCTTAGCCGTGTTAGATCCAGCCGTTTCAGATCCATTCCGAGCCGTTTCAAATCCAGCCATTTCAGATCCAGCCATTTCAGATCCAGTTGTTTCAGATCCATTCCGAGCTGTTTCAAATCCAGCCGTTTCAGATCCATTCTGACAGTCGTTCCAGATCCAGCCGTTTCAGATCTATTCTGAAAGCTATTTCAGATCCAGCCTCTTTTATCCATTCAGCGTCGTTTCAGATCCATCTATTGCCGACCCTTTAGCGCCGTTGCAGATCCATTAAAAAAAAACAAAAAAAAATCATTTTTTCACCATATCTCCCTTGTTTTAACTCTATTTCCCTTGAAACTTACCGACACCCCTGCAATCCCATTCTACATATTTCATTCTTGAGGACCCTATCCCAAATTCTACTTCCCAAAGCCAAAAATCTCACATTTGTCTATTTTTAGGGTTTGCCATAACTTCTTCAATTTTCACCCACCCGCGTCCAAATTTTGCCACCGTGTCCATTCCCTATTTCTGCTTCTTTGTCCCTCTTTGACAAATTTTCTCATTATTTCACCCCGCTTTTGAAATCCCCATTTTTTGCTTCCCTATCCATCAAAAAGTGTCCAAAACCTAGTCAAACCCCAATTACCCATCCAAGTTTTTCCCAAATCCAAATTTCCCTTTACTAAATAAGCTTTTGTTTGTGTTTTTCTATCCATTCCCCCCAAAAAAGCAAAAAAAACTCCTGGTTATGGTTTTCACCCACGCAGGAGCAAAAACCATGGAGGAAGCACTTGCAGCCATCCAAACCAAACTCCAAGAACTGGATGAAAATTTTCTTAGCCTCCATCTTCAACATTCAGCCATGAACAATAACCGACAGCAAGAATCTTCTGCAGCCAATGGGTTCTCTTCTTCCAGCACTTTCTGTGGTCCAAAGCTTGAATTTCCTTGCTTCAATGATACTGATCCGACTAGATGGATCTATCGTGCATAACAGTATTTCAGTCTGCATAATACTTTTGATGTCCAAAAAGTTCCACTTGCATCCTTTCATTTGGAATAGGAAGCCCTTCAATGGTACTGTTGGTACATCAAGGCTCATGACGAGCCAAAATGGACAGATTTTTGCCAACTCCTTTTGCAACGATTTGGTTCTAGTGCTTTTGATGACTTCACCGGAGCACTCACTAAACTTCGTCAAATTGGCACTGTGAGAGAGTATCAGACATAATTTGAGAAACTAGCCAACCACACAGAAGGATTGTCTGATGACTTCTACATGAGTTGTTTTATCAGTGGTCTTAAGGATGAAATCCACCCAGAGGTCAAAATGTTCTGTCCCAACATAATGATGGAAGCTCTGGGGTTGGCTAAGTTGGCAAAAGACAATATTTTCGCCCAACAACGCTCCAAACCAACTTTTGTTCCCTTCTGAAATATGGGTTCTCAACGACCTCCCGTCCTGCCAGCTCCTCGACCAACTCCTATCAAGCATTTGTCCAAAACAGAGATGCAGGCACGTAGAGAAAAAGGGCTTTATTATAATTGTGATGAAAAATTCACTCGGGGACATAGATGTGTTCAACAAAAGCTCTATCTCTTGGATGTGGATTCTCCGCCCGCCTCTGAAGTTGGTGAAGAGGCTCCAGATACACCAGATGATCAGGTCGACATTCAGGTGCTGCTTATTGACCTTCCATCTCAAGAAGACCACCCAGAGATATCTCTCCATGCTTTATCCAGCGACACCACCCCCCAAACAATTTGGGTCAGGGGTTACTTCAAGAAGCTTCCTCTTACAATACTCATTGATTCTGGTAGCACTCATAACTTCATTGACCCTCGGATCACCAAACATGTTGATTGTTTTTTCCATCCTTGCTCCAACTTTGAAGTCATGGTTGCTAATGGGGGCACCTTACCTTGCAAGGGAAAGTGTCACAATGTGCGTATCTCTCTGGAAGATTATAACCTATGCTCTGACATGTTTGCCTTGTCCTTAGGTGGATGTGATGTGGTTTTGGGCGTTCAATGGTTACGCACACTTGGCCCCATCTTATGGGATTTTCCTGAACTTTGGATGCAGTTTTCAGTCAATGGGAAACAACACAAATTTAAGGGCTTACAACAAGGGTCTCTCCGCATCATCAATTCACATCGCTTGGAAAAGATCCTTAAGAAGAATTCACATGGTGTCATCGCTTAACTCCATTCCATTCAGATGCACCCATCAACAGTCTCCCCTACTTCATTTTATAGATATGCAGGTGTTCTTGCTGAACCAGTGGGCTTGTCGCCTTCAAGAGACCTTTCCGGTAAGAATTTAGACGCATCTACATCTCAGCAGGAAATGATGGCTATTTTGCATGCAGTACAGAAGTGGAAACCATACCTATTAGGGAATTATTTCTGCATCAAGACTGATCTCCAGAGTCTGGAAAATTTCCTGGAACAAAGGGTCTCCTCCCTAGCACACCTGAAATGGGTTATCCAACTCATGGGTTATGCCTATGCGATCACTTACAAGAAGGGTAAGGACAATATGGTGGCATATGATCCTTCTCGCACAATTGATGACCCAGTTTCTCTTCCAGCTATTTATCTGTTTGTTCCCAATTGGTTGCAATCTGTTCAACAGGGCTATCTCGTCTATGCACTCCATGCTTCTTCATCAGCAGGGCACTCTGGGTTCCTCAAAATGTATGACCAGGAACAATGTAACTTCTTTTGGCAGGGACTGAAAATGAAAATTCAATAGATGGTGGCTGACTGTGATACTTTCTAGGACAACAAGGGTGAAACGACACTCCTTTCGGGACTGCTCGAACCCTTGTCCATCCCTACACAGATTGGGACAACTATTTCTATGGATTTCCTAGAAGCACTCGAGTGGTACAATACCACATCTAAAAGGAAATCATATGAAGTAGTCTATGGACAAGCACCACTAATTCTTCTTCCATACACCCTTAGCAGCTCCCCAGTTCAGTCAATTGACTCGGTTCTTCGAAACTACGATCAGATTCTTCTCATTCTGCAGGACAATCTTCACATGGCAAGAATTCGACTGAAACAACAAGCCGATCAGCACCGTTCTGAGTGCACTTTTCACGCAGCTGATATGGTTCTTCTTCGTCTACAGCCTTCCAAGAAACCCTCCCTAAAACTCACAAGGCGTCAGTGGCCCGGAATGCAACCCAAGGATGCTAGAGGGGAACCACTCCTTCAGATTCTGCATCAATTTCCACATCTAAAGCTTTGAGGACAAAGCTTTTTCTACGGGAGAGGGGATGTTAAGAACCCATGTCAACCCTTCTATTTAATTTGTTAGTATATTGTTGTTGGACGCATATGCTTTGTAAGTCGTCCTGTAGTATTTGTTGATCCATAGTTTGTATTATTGTTGTTGGACGCATATGCTTTGTAAGTCATCCCGTAGTAATTATTTATCCATATTTTGTATTGGCCCATGGTTTGTATTGACACATGGTATTGACCCATGGTATTGGCACCTAGACTTAGTATATAAGTTTGTGTTGAGACCAATGAAGGTACCGTGAATTTATTTGTATTGAGCTTGCTCAAAGGAGGTTGCCCCCTCGAAGTGGCCTGCGATCAATATAAAAGTGATTCTGAGTTCTGTTATTTCTGCTATTTCGTGTGTTTTTATTAATTAATTATTGCAGGTTCTTCACACAGATGCGCTACATAAAATATTTATCAACATCAAATATTGCTTCCACTCCTACAGTACCTCTACCAAATAATAAAACATCGTCCACAAACAGAAGATGCGTAATCTGGACCAACGAAGCTACTCTAACTCCTTGAATATTACCTTCCCTTTTTTCCAATTGTATCAACAGACTTAGGCCTTCAATAACCAATAAGAACAGAAGGGGGGACAAGGGAAACCTTGTCTGAGTCCCATGGATCCTATCAAAATAGGAGAAGCATGACCATTTATGAGAATGGAAAAATTTTCACTGGTAATGTGATATTTTACAGGAGAGATCACACAGTTGGAGCAAACCTCACTAAAAATCACTCAAGAATAGCAGAGAAGAGAAGAAGAATTATTGAATCAATAATCACTCATTAACACAAGAAATGACAAAAATTGTTGTATCATACATCAGTTGTAAGCTGGCACTGTGAAAAGTGAATAATAACTGAATACAATCAAATGGATTCAAATGCCTCCTAAGGTCATTCGAATTCTCCTCAATGTGTGGCTTGGATAGCATTGGAGACATCATCCAATCAGTGGCAGTAGTCACAAATGGTCAAAGATCAGTCAAATGAATCTAACTGAGTCTAATTGATTCAGGTGAGCACAAATCAAGGGATGGAGACTCCAAGGAGGGCACATGAGGCTGATGAGGCTGTTAGTAGGTCAAGTGGCACTTTGATACAGGCAATTGGGAGCTACAGGCAGTTAAACTGAGGTATAAATGAATAAACTAGTCAATAAATGTTGCAAATGACTGTTAGTGATCCAAGTAGTGTAGTAGGGCGCATTAGTCTTCCTAGTGAGGAAAACAAGGCGCACTAGGTAGGTAGGAGGGCTCCTTAGGGTTAAAAACAGGCTCTAGGGGGCTGAACATAGGCTCTAGGTGCTGGGGAGTCTGCCATGCTGATGACTGGATGCATGCAAATATAAAAAATGATGGTGAGAATATTCCAACAGGTAACACAAGCCATCACCCAATCCGTAATCTCCAGAGAAAGACTAATTTTCAATAAAATAAGCCTGAGATAAGACGAATCAACTCTATCATAAGCCTTAATTAAGTCCATTTTTAAAATGAAGGCTTGGATTTTCTTCAATTTGATACTGTGAAGACATTCTTGCGCGACACCTATAGCATCCAGGATCAATCTGTTGGAAAGGAAACCGAATTGTTCTTGAGATAACCCTTTCTCCAAATAATGTTTCAATCTGTTGGAAATAACTTTAGAAATTAACTTATAGGCCATATTACACAGGGATATCGGTCTATAATCATCGAAAGAAGAGGGCTTGTCTTTATTTGGGATTAGAGAAATATAGGTTGCATTCAAACCTTCATGAATAGAACCCCGACATCTAGACTCCACAATCTTAACCAGATCACCACCCATCAAATAAAATAAGTGAAGGAAAAATGCGATATGCCATTCATCAGGGCCCGGGCTCTTATCCCTAGCAAAAATATGAAGAACTAATTTGATTTCCTCTTCAGTAATAGGCCTGCCAATGTGTGCTATATCTTCCTCTGAGAACATCTTGGTGAACAACTTAATCACCTGCAATTGGCTTTCAATACTTAGAGAATTTTCCCGTGCATAAATATTTTTGAAGTAAGATACGACATTAGTATTGATAGAGTCATAATCCGTTAATAAGTTTCCATCTTGATCTTCCAGGTCCCAATTGGAATTTGAGATCCATCGTTGATTGGCGAAATTATGAAAAAAATTGTATTTTTATCGTCACTCTGTATCCACGTAGCGTGGATTTTTAACCGCCAGGTCTCCTCACCCTGCAACAAGATTTTCCGTTTGGAAGCCAACAGCTCAGAAACTTTGTTCCTTCTCTCTTCAAAGAACATTTCTTCATCCACCAGATTAGACAAATCGTTTAACTCCCTCTCAATGAATATGAGGGCTGGTTCATTCTCCTTCTTTTTAGCTTTTTCCCACTAGAGAACATCATACTTTAACTTATTCAGCTTTTACAAAAAATATTGGTTGGAAAAGGGGAAATATCTTGAAGAGTAATCCTTCCAATTTCCCTCTACCATAATACAGAAGGCCTCCTCCTGCAACCAAGTATGATTAAATTTGAAAGGATAGAGTAAGTCCCTCTTTTAAAAATCCAGATGAAGAAACACCAGTTTATGATCTGAGATACCCGAAGCAGTTTACCACGATCTGAATCTGAAACATTCCTAACATAAACCTTCGGACATGTAGAACCTATCCAGTCTCTTGGCCAACCCCGCCTTCCCATGTCTGCCATTGAACCAAGTCAGTACTAAAACACTAGGCATTATATCAATCAAATGAGCATCAGCAAAAATCTTCTGAAAATAACCGAAGAGTGGGTCTGTAGGAAGCCCTGAACCCCAAAATTCATTGGGATAAAGTGTAAAATTTAAATCGCCTGCAAGGATTAAATTGGGATCACTTAGAAGACCCGAACGAACCACATTATCCCAGAACAGTTCCCGGGGATTATATGGGCCATAAATATTAAGGATTTTAACTAATCTCTGCAAACCTAAAAAACTTCCTTCAAGTAAAATACTTGAAACTGTAACATAAGGCTTGAAGGAAGCTTTAGTCGGATTCCAAGCTACCAGTAAGCCCCCAAACCGCCCATCTGCATTAAGACCACAAACGTTCCAAGCAAGGAAAAGTTTAAGAAAGGTTTCACATGCATCAAGACTAGAAATCATCGTTTCTTAACCAGAATAACATCAGGCTTAACTGAAAGAACTAACCTCTTCAACGCAGTTTTTTTAAGGGGACTACAGAAACCCTTGATATTAAAGGACATAATAATCATCAAGGAACCTCCTGAAGGGGCATAAAATATCTAAGGGCCCTAGAGGAAGAATTGGTTTCAAGTGAAGCTAAGAGAGGAGTAATATCTGCAAGCTTAGGGTTAACAAACTTGTCAACAAAAGAAGGATATTGTTCCACCTTTTCCCCCTTCTTCTTTCTTAACGTCACATTTTGAGATATTAAGGAGTAAATAGGAAGGGTGGAATCATCTAATGGGTGACTATAAAAGGCAGGAATAAGTTGTTTGGGCTTAGAAACCCCCCCTGCAAAAGGACCGACGAGGAAGGGGAAACAAAAGGAGTAAGCGGGGAGGCCTTCGAAAGTGGAGCAGTATCGTCTACAAAACCCTCCTGACAAATATGGCCAATGGGAGAGTGGGTAATATCCCTAGCTGTTGAGATAACACCCCCACCACCCGAAACCAACTCAACAGTATTTGAAATCATGCTAACCCCATCCAAGACCGGAATACCCAAATCAATAGGAGTCATGACCTCATTAGCAACAGAAGAAGGAAACAGGTCAGGGGGGGAGGCAACAAAATCGATCGAATACCCACATTAGAAAAGAGAAAAATTTTCAACTCAGAAGGAGACACAAAATTAGAGATAACAGAGAGAGAGAATACTTTAACTTACCCAAGGCCTCCAAAGTAGAAGATTTGTCAAGAGGAATAATTTGATGCAATCGAGTATTTGAAGTTTTGGAGTCACCTAAAGAGGAGGATGCATCTGATAGACATTCAGAAAATAAAACCCTCTTCGGACAAGAATCCCTGGTATGTCCCACTTGATGACAGGAAAAACACCTAAAAGGTACCTTCCAATAGTATACTCGTTGAATGAAAGAACCACCATTCCAGACCACTTCGATTTTAGCAGGTAACCCTTCTTCCATATCCATCTCCACCAGCACTCTAGGTAATCTACTATAAACAGCCACCAGAGTTGCCTCTTCCACTAAAATGAACTGGTCAATGGAGTTTGCAACAGACATAAACCCCACGAAAGAGCAACATTGCAAAGGAAACCCAAGTAATAATACCCACATGTGTCTTTTAGAAATATTATCTTTCCAAGGGTTAATTTAAAGGGTGATTCCATGAAGATGGGTAACTCTTTTTGGCCAAATATGACGGCGAAAAACATAAATTTAACCCATATATTAAATTGAAGCCCTCGAAACTCATATTTGCCACATGAATTCTGACATGCGATTGAAAAATGAAATGCAGAGAATTATGTTGGCTTTCCAATGATATTTTTTTCGAAATATACCAATGTCATTTATCGTGTCGAATTTTCATTTAATGAAACGTGTGTACTTAAAAAATTGAAGAGCAATTAACAAGTAGTTTGTGTGTGTGCACAATAATTTAATGTTAAAGTAATAATTTAAAAAAATAAAATATGTAAACATGATCTAGACAGAATGCACTAGTCCTTACATATTTTTTGTTTAATTTTTCTTGAAAAATTATATTTATTATTATTTTTCGAAACTGACCAATGAATATTTCAGTCGCATTTTTAACACATGTGTGTGTGTGCACAAAATATTTTGATTGTTTACATAATTTGCAAAACTAAAAATGCCCTTTTGAAGAGGACGCGTTTATCTAGTGCTTTTGTATTTTTTCAAATTTTTTGGATGTGTATTTTGAATGTTGGGGATTATTTTTGAGCTCAATTGACGTTGTCGGCAGGGTTTTTTAGGGCAAGTCTTAGTAGAAATTTAAAAACAAAAGACATACGAAGATAAAAATTCGTAAATTTTATGTATATGGATAGATGATTCATTGACGAATTCAATGGTATCAAGTCCACCCATTAATGTGCATTTAATGAAATGGTTTAACCCTCTGGAAGGCAAACAAAACTTTCATTCTGCAGTGAAAAGGGCTCTCGGCCTGTTTTTTAGGTCCTCAATCGAGGTATTTAAAATACCTCGATCGAGGGTTAAATATGACCTCAATCGAGGTTTTTACATAGACCTCGATCGAGGTATGTTCAAGCCCTCCTAAAAAACAAGTCGCAGGCCTTTTTTTATATTTTACAAAAGCTAGATCGAGGTCTTGTTTCAACCCTCGATCGAGGGTCCGGAACACAAATTTTTGGCACTTCGCTCGCCAAAAATCTTGAACCAGCTTCATGGATCAACCCATTGCCATATGTCCCAGTAGGATTTTAGGGATTCTTAGAATTCTATGGACATATCCCGTAACATAACCTTTTCATCTCTAATGATGGATGTAATACAATTTTGTACATGCGGGGAGTATTCTCTGTATTAGCGTATGCATAAATTTATTCAAATTCAATGTTGGTAGGTATGATTTGCGTTCAATCCAAACATAATATCACATTATATATTTGTGTGGAATCAAATAATAAGCTTCTAGGAAATTGTGTCTCTATAGAAGAATGAAGGGAAAGGCTGCAGATCAAAGATATAGACATTAGAATGCAAAACCAGAAATATTATTTATAAGTCATACGGAAATTATCGAGAAGGAAGCAGTTCAGATTGCTTCTCCCCTAGAGTCCAGTCCATGTATTAGATATACAACTTTGCAAGAAAGGGCTTGAGATCACGTTTGAATGAGGTGATAAATTCAGGCGCAAAGGAAGAAGTGGGGGTTGAATATAGCGCATCTGGACTATTCACTCAGGGAGGATCTCCTGCACATTAACGCATGCCCCGTGCACACAAAAACACTTGGAATAACCCCTTTCCACCTTCCTTGCCCATGAATCGGGCTTTCGATGTCGCACAAAAACGCCTGAATAACCAGTGATTTAATTCATGAAATCTGGATGCTCCAATTTTGGACACTACGAAGAATAATCGAACATCCTTCAAATCAGACCATTCATTTATTTATAAATTAAAAAGCCTGGAACCCTCCCTTATGCTGAATAAAATACACCTATCGAGGTAACTATCAGCTTAATTAAGAAGTTGAATTTAAAATTATAAGGTTTAATTATGTTCATTGACCATGATTAGATCGAAGCAATGTTGAAAAATATTGTGACAAAGTAGCTAGCTAACTAAAGCTTATTAGTCGAGTTTCAACGAAGTAGTTTGAACGTTTGATGTCGTTGAGAAGTGAGGTCTTATGTAAGTAGTGAGTTGCTTAGTGAATGGCCACCACCTTGTTTTGATAGAATGAACTACATTAGATAATAATATACAATGCATTATTTTTGTTGTTGCTTTAGGTTTCACGATCACTTTTAGAAGACTTGTGAATGGATCGAGGAAACTTTCAAGATATAATTCTCCATTTCTATTTCTATTTTTTTAGTTTTTTTTTAAATCTAGAAGGTGTGATATTTTTCATTATGGTTATATAATATAATATGCCATTGTGAATTTAAATTTCTAAATTCATGTTTTTACGAATAGTACATTTTTAACCTGATAGGGGTTATTCGACTTACCAAAGCAGTTACTGAACTCAACTTACCAAAGCAGGAGAAATGGAACAATCTCTCAAAAGTGATGCAATGTCATTGGTAATTACTTTTCCTAGTTCTGTTTCGCCATGTTCTATATAGTATCCAATAGTATAATAGTTTCACATTGTCCAACTTTAACTCATTATTTTCATATGCAACATTAATATATAAAACAACAATCTTAACAATCATGTATCCTCGCAACAGTGTTTGGATGTGCCTTTATCACTAGTAACTGCATGCTCACTTTCATTGCTCTTGTAAAAATAACAATAGCAACCTTTCTACTCTAGGCCAAAATAATTTGCCAATTCGGATCGAAATAATGATGCGTGTTAGCTTATCCCACTTTGACATTAATATTGATATTTTTAATGGAAATTTCGTCTCACACTCCAATACAGAATTAGCTACCTATCCAAGGTCATCCTTGCTAGAAAAACAAGAATCTATCCACTCTACAAGTCATCTCTCTAAGAATACCATTTTTTGAACCTTCATTAATCGATCTAGGTCTTTTTATGCCTCTACAATTGAGGAACCATACACTCTAACCATGATAAAAATCATTCAATATTGTCATAGCAAACACTTGGGAACTTGTAAGTTCGCTTTAGCTCATGCTTGTGTATGTGTGTTACATCATTAAACAAATATATGCACGACATAAATATGTTGTAAAATGGACCTATTAATCGGTTTTCCATAACCACCAGGCCATATACAACATCATGTGACCCTTAATCTACATGTCCACTTGAATCAAGTTTTACAGTAATTGCACCAATATAAGTTATATTTACAAGATATTTAATCATATAACCACGATGTATATTTCAATCATGTAGAATAATTAAGTCTATAAAATTTCAATCATGTAAAAAAAGTATATAAAATACAATCTTTATAAATAAAGTAATATATCATTAGCCAAGAAATTTACCATTCTAAGGTTTAGACCTATAGTGATTGTGTGGATTTTGATTCAATAGACCTACCTCACATAATATGCATCAATCATAACTGCCTTTGTATACCCTTTAACATTTAAATGCAATTTCCATGTTTTATTTGCAAAATATTAACAAAGAAAAGCGATGCATAAAGATAATAAATAGGCTATGGACCACCTAATAACATCGGGATTGATTCTACTTTTTCCCATGACCATAAGAGCTTGACTGCACATGCTTTTTCATCTGACGAGTTTGGAAGAACAAAGCCATGCTTATAAGACTACAAAATCAACATACATACAAGACTCAGTCTAGTACAAGGTGTATGTTGCAGCTGCAACCTGATCCCCAAATTTTTTGGAAAATTGTAGGGCCCCTCCTTTGATCTTACTCAGAGTTTGTTTTATCTTACCCTTGACACTTAGTTTTTCTTATAAAAGAAAATAATAACAAAAGAAAAGGCATTTCCGTGATTCTGCAATCCCTACTTTCTGCAATTCCGCAATGCTGCAATCCCGCACTTCCACAATGCCAAAATCCTGCTTTTCCACAGTTCCGATGTTAGGAACCCGTGTCAACCCTTCTTTTTACTTTGTTAGTATATTGTTGTTGGACGCATATGCTTTGTAAGTCATCCCGTAATATTTGTTGATCCATAGTTTGTATTATCCCATGGTATTGACCCATAGTATTGGACGCATATGCTTTGTAAGTCGTCCTGTAGTATTATATGTCCCATGGTATTGACCCATAGTATTGAGCATAGACTTAGTATATAAGTGTGTGTTGAGGCCAATGAAGGTATCGTGAAGTTATTTGTATTGAGCTTGCTCAAAGGAGGTTGCCCCCTCGAAGTGGCCTGCGATCAATAAAGCGATTATGAGTTCAGTTATTTCTGTTATCTCGTGTATTTTCATTAATTAATTATTGCAGGTTCTTCGCATTTGGTATCAGAGCACTTTCTTGGGCTCGTTGGGTGAAATTTCTACCAAATTTTTTTTCGCATCTATTACAGGTTCGGATCTGGGAATAATCCATATCCGCTTAACTGTGGTAAGTACTTGGGCATAAGCCCTAAAACTTATTGTGAGGAGTACCACAGGAACCCCAAAGTAGCTAGACCATTGAGAGGACCTCTAGTGAAAAGGGCAACGACCCCTACCTGATTGACTAGTTCCCATCCGTGAAGTAAACCAAGACCTGTCGTTTGTGGCAAAGCGGTTATCAGTTTTACCTGAGCTGTGGAGTGAGGGGTACTTCCCCAATACGCAAGCCGTCAGACAGCATTGGTGGCCGAGTGAATCCCCTGAACCGTTAGGAAGTCGAGCATACGGGGTCCATATCTATTTTCAGCTGATAAATCGCAGATTTCCTTTGTCTAGAATTGTTGTCGATCACTTCCGTGCCATTTCAGATCTATCTGTTGCTGATCCCTTCCGTTTCAATTCAGATCCATTTGTTTTGATCCCTTCCGCGCCGTTGCAGATCCATTTTCTAAAAAAAATAAAAAAAATAAAAAAAACCTAAAAAAAAATGTTTTTTCGCCATATCTCCCTTGTTTTAACTCTGTTTCACTTGAAACTTCCATGACACCCCTACAATCCCATTATTCATATTTCATTCTTGAGGACCATATCCCAAATTCCACTTCCCAAATCCAGAAATCCCACATTTGTCTATTTTTAGAGTTTGCCATAACTTCTTCAATTTTCACCCACTCACCTTAAAATTTTACCACAGTGTTCATTTCCTCTTTTTGCTTCTTTGTCCCTCTCTACCAAATTTTCTCATTCTTTCACCCTGCTTTTGAAATCCCCATTTCTTGTTTCCCTGTCCATGAGAAAGTGTCTGAAACCTAGTCAAACCCAAATTACCCATCTGAGTTTTTCCCAACTCCAAATTTTCCTTTACTAAAACAGTTTTTGTTTTTGTTTATCTACCCACTCAAAAAAAAAAAAAAAATTCCTGGTTATGGTTATCACTTGTGCAGGAGCACACATCATGGAGGAAGAACTTACAGCCCTCAAAACCAAACTCCAAGATCTGGATGAAAAATTTCTCAGCCTCCATCTTAAGCATTTAGCCATCAACAATAACCGACAGCCAGAATCTTCTACATCCACTGGGTTCTCTTCTTCCTGCAATTTTCGTGGGCCGAAGCTTAATTTCCTCACTTCAATGGTACTGATCTGACTGGATGGATATACCGGGAAGACCAATATTTCAATCTGCATAATACTTTTGATGTGCACAAAGTTCCACTTGCATCCTTTCATTTGGAATAGGAAGCCCTTCAATGGTACCGTTGGTACATCAGAGCTCATCATGAGCCAAACTGGACAGATCTTTGCCAACTCATTTTGCAACGATTTTGTCCTGGTGCTTTTGATGACTTCATAGAAGCACTCACTAAACTTCGCCAAATTGACACTGTGAGAGAGTATCAGACAGAATTTGAGAAACTGGCCAATCACACAGAAGAATTATCTGATGAATTCTACAGGAGTTGTGTTATTAGTGGTCTCAAGGATAAAATCCGCTCAGAGGTTAAAATGTTCTGTCCCAACACAATGATGGAAGTCCTAGGGTTGGCTAAGTTGGAAGAGAACAAGATCGCAGCCCAACAACGCTCCAAACACACCTTTGTTCCCTTCATACATATGGGTTCCCAACGACCTCCCATCATGCCAGCTCCTCGACCAACTCCTATCAAGCATTTGTCTGAAGCAGAGATGCGGGCACGTCGAGAAAAAGGGCTTTGTTATAATTACGATGAGAAATTCACTCGGGGGCATAGATGTGTTGAGCAAAAGCTCTATCTCTTGGATGTGGATTCTCCGCCCGCCTCTGAACTTTATGAAGACGCTCCAGATACAATAGATGATCAGGTCGACATTCAGCAGCCGCTTGTTGACCCCCCATATCAGGACAAGCAACCAGAGATATCTTTCCATGCTTTATCTGGCGTCACCACCCCCCAAACAATGCGAGTCAGGGGTTACTTCAAGAAGATCCCTCTTACAATACTCATTGATTATGGTAGCACTCATAATTTCATTGACCATCGGATCGCCAAACAGGCTGATTGTTTTGTCCATCCTTGCTCCAACTTTGAAGTCATGATTTTCAATGGGGGCACCTTACCTTGCAAGGAGAAGTGTCACAATGAGCATATCTCTCTAGAATATTATAACCTGCACTCTGACATGTTTTCCTTGTCCTTAGGCAGATGTGATGTGGTTTTGAGCGTTCAATGGTTACACACTCTTGGCCCCATCTTATGGGATTTTGCTGAACTTTGGATGCAGTTTTCAGTCAATGGGAAACAACACAAATTTATGGGCTTAGAACCAGGGTCTCTTCGCATCATCAGTTCACATCTCCTGGAAAAGATCCTTAAGAAGAATTCACATGGTTTCATCGCTCAGCTCCATTCCATTCAGATGCACCCATCAACGGTCTCCACTACTTCCTTGGATATATATGCAGGTGTCTTTGCTGAACCAGTGGGCTTGTCGCCTTCAAGAGACCTTTCCGGTAAGAATTTAGCCGCATCTACATCTCAGTAGGAAATGATGGCTATTTTGCATGCAGTACAAAAGTGGCAGCCATACCTATTAGGGAATTATTTCTGCATCAAGACTGGTCTCCAGAGTCTGAAAATTTTCCTGGAACAATGGGTCTCCTCCCCGGCACAACTGAAATGGGTTATCCAACTCATGGGTTATGCCTATGCAATCACTTACAAGAAGGGTAAGGACAATATGGTGGCAGATGCTCCTTCTTGCACATTTGATGACCCAGTTTCTCTTCCAGCTATTTCTCTGCTTGTTCCAAATTGGTTGCAATCTGTTCAACAGGGCTATCTCTTCTATGAACTCCATGCTTCTTCATCAGCAGGGCACTCTGGGTTCCTCAAAACGTATGACCGGGAACAATGTAACTTCTTTTGGAAGGGACTGAAAATGAAAATTCACTAGATGGTGGTTGACTGTGATACTTTCTAGGTCAACAAGAGTGAAACGACACTCCTTTCGGGAATGCTCGAACCCTTTCCCATCCTTGCACAGATTTGAACAACTATTTCTATGTATTTCCTAGAAGCGCTCTGGTGGTACAATACCACATCTAAAAGGACACCATATGAAGCAGTCTATGGACAGACACCGCCAGTTCTTCTTCCATACACCCTCAACAGCTCCCCAGTTTAGTCAATTGACTCGGTTCTTCGAAACCATGATCAGATTCTTCTCATTCTGCAGGACAATCTTCACATGGAAAGAATTCGACTGAAACAACAAGCCGATCGGCACCGTTTTGAGTGCACTGTTCATGCAGCTGATATGGTTCTTATTCATCTACAGCCTTCAAAGCAATCCTCCCTGAAACTTAAAAGGCGTCAGTGGCCCGAATGCAACCTGAGGATGCTACAGGGGAACCACTCCTTCAAATTCTACATCAATTTCCACATCTAAAGCTTTGAGGACAAAGCTTTTTCTAAGGGAGAGGGGATGTTAGGAACCCATGTCAACCCTTCTCTTTACTTTGTTAGTATATTGTTGTTGGACGCATATGCTTTGTAAGTCGTCCCGTAGTATTTGTTGATCCATAGTTTGTATTAGCCCATGGTATTGACCGATAGTATTGGACGCATATGCTTTGTCAGTCGTCCCATAGTATTATATGTCCCATGGTATTGACCCATAGTATTGGGATAGACTTAGTATATAAGTGTGTGCTGAGGCCAATGAAGGTACCGTGAAGTTATTTGTATTGAGCTTGCTCAAAGGAGGTTGCCCCCATGAAGTGGCCTGCGATTAATAAAGCGATTCTGAGTTCTGTTATTTCTGCTATCTCGTGTATTTTCATTAATTAATTATTACAGGTTCTTCACATCCGATTGTGGATTGCGGATTGATTTTTCGATTTGTTGAATAGTCTCCCGCAATCCCGCAATTCTGCATGCCCGCAATCCCGCATGCCGCTTTTCCGCATTCTGCAGCCCCACACCTTGGCATTCCTGCATTTTCGATTGCGGATTGCAGATTGCATTTCCGACTTTGCAATTGCATTTCTCATGTTCGCATTTCCATGTTCCCGCATCTCGCTTTCCGCATCCCGTAGTCCTGCACTTTGGCAGTCCCAATTGCCAATTGCGGGTTGCATTTTGGACTTTCTAAATTTGTCTTCCGCAATTCCGCAATCCTGCAGCTTCGCATCCCGCATTGCGGATTTCGGATTGCGGATTGCAGGAGGATGAATTTTGGGCCATTTTTTAAGCCTTTTCTGATTGCGGGAGGATGATTTTTGGACCATTTTTTAGGGCTTTTCCGACTACAGAAGGATGATTTTTTGGCCATTTTTAGGGATTTTTCTGGCCTTCCGCCTCTGTGTTAGTTATCATTTTCACACTAAAACTAGATCATGGAAGCTTCAATCTTTTGATTTGTAAACAATATTGGCACTCATATCTTTGCAATTCATGTTATGCTCATTATCACTTCGTTTGGAATTATTATGTGGGAAATGAGTTATTCTTATACATTGTTTTTGGTTGTTTCCTCGGACGCGTGGAAGCTGGAAGGCGGCGGGCAGAAGAATCGTAGGCACAAAGGATGGATCGAGCAATCCAAAAGTCGCAGAGGAAGTAGAAGTGACCAGTCATGACACGGTGGAAGCTGAAACGTTATGCGCAAAGGAAACGGTTGGCACAAGAGCCAAATTTGGAAAACCAAAGGATGCAGAAGGAGATGAAAGGGTGTGTGTAGAAGAAATGGTTGGCACAATATCCAAATTTGGCAAGCCAAAGGACGCAGAGGGAGCCAAAATGATCAGTCATTCAAACAAATTCTCTTGTAATATAAATATGGGGAAAGGGTATTAGAGAAAATGAATTTTGCTAGTGAATTAGAGACTGGATACATTGTGTAAGAGAACTATTTTTCTGCTAATGAGGAAAGACATGTTCGCTAGGAAAAGCTTGCACTGATTTTGTGTGAAACGTTGTGACTGACAGAGCAGAACTATTTCTTCTTTTGTTTATGTTCATTTTGTGAGATATTTTTTTATTTTTGTTGAACTATTTCAATGATAGTGAATGATTTCTTTATCTATGCAAATGTTTATGTGTCAACAGAGTAATAAATTGCGTTAATTATAATCAAAGCTATCTTTGGTAATTTTCTGCTGGGAATGTGCATATTTTATCTTAATAGCTATTTGTTGGTTTGTATGAGCATTTTCAAATTATTACTCTTATTTAAATTCGCTCCTTGCAAGGATAGGTTAGTTAGTTTAGAATAAAGTTATATAATTGACAAGGTAGAAGCGATAAGACGAGAGGTAAGAACCTACGCATCACTTGTGTGGTTTTTTCCTGTCAATTATAGGTTAAATGCATTATTTAGATTAGAAGCACTTGCATATTCATACCTTTAAACATAAAATATAAATGGTGGGTCGGGCCGCAACCAATACATAAATTAAACATACGCACCTACGGTAGTCGGATCGTTAACCGGACGGATTCCCCATACCAAACAATGAGTGATCTAATCGGGATTATTCATTGGAGAGAATCCCTACTGTCGATGCTAGTATTTTCCAGGCATCAACAGTTTTGGAGCTAGAAGGAGGGCTGTCAGTGCATGGTTGGTATAGGAAATCTGTTTTCAAGAGGAAATTTCTCTGGGTCTTCATTGGAAACAAACAAACTAGAAGAATTAATTTTCAAAATTGATTATCAAGAAAAGTTGGATTCTGAAACTGATCATACCGAACGTTTATATGTTTTTCCTCACACATAATTAGACAATTTCAGGAGACATGCTAGATAATACGTGAGGAAACTTGGTGGAATATCAGTGGTGCCTTTACTACCTAGAAGGCAAGCTCCTAGAAGACAAGTTGTGCAAACTAGGGATTCTATGCTTGTGGAATCTTTGGAAGAATTAGTTGATTTATCATTACAAGATATACCAGATCCCATTAATCAATTGAGGCCTAATTCTCCGAAAACAAACACTACTCCATGCACACAGGCTCATTCACCACCTCATACACCACCCCATACAGCCCCACATTCTCCTAAGCCTATTTCTAACATGGCTCACAATGTCAATCAACCACCTGCATGGAGAACTAGAGGTCCACTCAACCTAGCTACTCCTTTGCATGATTTTCCTAAGCATTAGGAGCATGTGCTACCTAAGTTTGACCCTGGAAAAGGGATCTCTGTTGAAGATCACCTAAAGAGATTTTACTTGGAATTGAACCTATTAGATGTGGAACATGAGGATGTAGTGTGCAGATTGTTCCCTTACACTTTTGAACCAAGAGCATCATCCTAGTATTTTAGCTTACAAGCTAATTCTATAGCAGATTGGGATAGTTTTGAAAAGGTTTTTCTGAATAAGTTTGGCACCCAAAAGACTATGGCTTCACTTATGAAATAATTATTGTCTATGCGGATGGAAAATAATGAGAAATTTCAAGAGTTTAATCAGAGATTTACTATGATTTTGAATAGTTTTAGCACTGCAATTAAACTTGCTGAAGAATCATTGGTAGAATATTATACTACAGCGCTTCTCCCATCCATAGTCGTGTTTGCCAAAATATTTGTTAAAACTACTTTAGCAGAAAATTACGAAGAGACAAAGAAAGTAGAGGCGGACATAGACAGTATCATCAAACATTCTTTGGATTTGGAATTAAAACCTACAGTAAGTAAGAAGCCTGTAATATTGACCAGACCTAAAGAAGAATCTGCAAATGAATTAGAAAATGTGGTCAAGATGGTTCAAAAGTTGTCCAATAAAATGGTAGATTTGGAAAAAGAAAATGGTGCTAGTTTTTCAATAAGAAAACCATTTAACCCTTTTTATAAGAAAAATGAAGAAAGCACACAATCACAACCACCATCAAAATAATTTTGTTGTTTTCAATTTGAATGAAGTTGGCATGGACCACTTTTACACATTTCATCAAGAGCATCATTCCAAGAAAATTTCCCACAATGGATTAATTCAATGACCCTGGTAATGAATTAATTATTAGATACACAACTAATAGACCAAGAAGATCAGGAATAAGATCAATCTAATGAACCAGAAGATCAAAATGAAGAAACTAGCTTGGTATTATGGGATTGGGCACCAACTCTGGGTTTAGATGAAGAAGAAAAGGTGGAAGAAATAAAAATATCGTCCGTAGATTATGCCACCAGAAGTAAGGGGCCAATAGAAGAACAAAGTATGGTATTGCCCAAAATAAAGACATTCAAAGAAAACATAAAGAAGAATAACAATTTAAATCAATCACAACCAAAAGCAAATTCTGGGATCATTAAGGAAACAAACACATTAAGCAATAAACATGTAAACCATGTAATCAACAAATTTGATAGTGGTAAAAAGGTTGGAGAAAATCATAATATGGGGTATGACATTGTAGAAGATATCAAAAAAACTAAAGCAAATATATCTATGTTTGAATTGTGTAATCTGCCACAACAGAGGAGAAAATTATTAGAAGCTTTTGATGTAAAATCGAGAAGTACAGTAAATAAACAGTCAGAAAGGGTTGAGTCTGATACCAAAATTAACGAAGCAAGTGTTTGTGGAAAATTAAAATCTCAAACTCTTCATTTCCTTTTGAATTTTTAAATCTTCAATTATAATGTGCATAATTGCTTGGTAGACTCTAGAGCTTCATCTAACATCATGCCACTATCTATTTGCAAGAAGATAAATGGACAACCCACTTCATCCCCTTCTCGGACTATACAATTAGACAGATCTGATGTTAAAGTTATTGGGGAAATGAAAAATGTCTTGATCAGATTGGCTGTAGATCCAAGAGTGTGTCAATTTATTGATATTATGGTAGTGGATATACCAGAATCTTATGGGTTGATACTAAGTAGAGATTGGTCAAATAATTTGAATGGTTATTTTGCAATTGATTGGTCTCATTTATGGCTGCCTTATCAGAATAAGAAGAACCAAATTAAGGTATTAAGGGAACCTCATATGAAACATAATGTGACTCAGTTAGAAGGAAAAAATGAGCCAATGAATTTTTCATCTTCAATTTTGGGAAATTACTTTTTAGAAATTGACCTAGGCAATTATCAGGCAGAAAATGCTGGCCATGATTCAGACAACCAATCCGATCTCCTTCAATTTGCACAGGTTGATGATATTGACTAGAACATAGTAGAATTAGTTACTGACTTAGATAGTCCAACTAACATAGTTGAGTTAGATGATAAATTTTGGATGTTATACTTTGATGGCTCCAAAACACAAGAGGGAGCAAGAGATGGTTGTGTTCTTGTTGATTCTCAAGGAAACATACAATTTCTCTCTTGTAGATTAGAATTTGAATGCACGAATAATACTGTTGAATATGAATCTTTAGTGCAAGGATTGAAAAAAGCCATTGATTTGAATGTTAAAAATTTAAAAGTTTTTGGTGACTCAGAAATACTTGCAAGGCAAATAAGAAACACCATTCATTGTGTATCTCCACACTTGAAAGGGTATTAGTCTGAAGTATGGAAGTTAATATCAAATTTTAATGCTTTTAACATAAATGCCATTCCTAGATTACAGAACGCTGCTGCTAATTTACTAGTTGTTTCTGCTTCACGGTTAGTACCAACCACTAACAAATGTTCTATTGAATTTCTTTTCAGGCCGTCTATACCTGACAACATTACAAATCTGAGAGTGTTCGACGATGATGAGCAGATTATCAGTTTTCTGACAAATGATGATACCTTCAAAGAACCCATTATTGAAGAAGATGAGCACCAATCAGAATTGCAAAATGAAGGTACTAGCAAAGCAAATTTTATGCCAAAAGGAGTAGGTACAACACAAGTTTAGAAAACCTGCAAATGTCAAGACAAACAACTCCTCGATGCAATATGAGTTGGTAAACTTAGGGACAGAAAAGGAACCTAAATTTGTTAATTTGGGAAAATGTTGCTCACTGTAAAATTAGTCACAGCAGATCTAATGAACAAGTAAATCAATCACAATAGATGAACATAGAAAATATGGTGTAAAACTGTGCAAAACATGCATCAGTGCTCAATATCCCAATAAGGGTGAATAATTACAATACAATCATCTGACAATGAGTGAGCAATTCGAATTAACTAAGAAGGTCATTCGAATTACTGAATGGTGTAGCTTGGCTCCAACTAGGAGTCCTCATCATCAATCAGTGGTGGTCATCAATGCATAAGAACCAGTCATCCAGGTGTCATTCTGAGTCTAACTGAGTGTAACTAGTGTAACTGAAGTGTGTAGCACTGATATAGGGAAGGAGACTCAGTGGAGGGCGCATGGGAGGCTTAACTGAAGTCAGAACAAGTCATCTAGTCAATCTGGAGGTCCAATGGAGTGAAACAGTCAGTCGGGAGTGAAACTAGCCTCAAATCAGGGAGAATCGGAGCTAACTGAGTGTAAACTGAGGTGGTAGGTGAAGAAGTGCACCCTTCTCTAGCAGTAGTTGAGGAGTGGGAACCTTCATGACTAGGAGGGCTAAAAGTATGATGTAAGAAGCTCCCGGGTGCTAGAATGAAGTGGATAAGGTGTTGGAGGCATCAACCTGGTGACTGGGATGCATGCAAACCCTAGAATTTGCATGCAAGGTCCTGAAAATGATGATGTGGATATCCGAACACTCACCTGGTGAAAGATGCAAATTTATTAAACTATTTCAGCAATACAAGGACATTTTTGCATGGACATATTTAAAGACTTATGATACATGCATCATCCAGCATGTGATACCCATCAAACAAGGAGCAAAACCATTTCAGCAGCAACTTTGAAAGATGCATCCTACGCTTGAACCATTAATACAGAAAGAATTAAAGAAGTTGTTGGATGCTAAGATTATTTTCAAGGTCAAACATTCCGAACGGGTGGAAAACTTAGTGCATGTAAGAAAAAAAAGGAGAAATCAGACTATGTGTTGATTTTCAAAATTTGAACAAGGCATCAGATAAAGACAACTATCTGGTCCCCACCCATGGAACAAATTTTAGAGATGGTATCAGGATCAGAAATGTTCTCCCTATTGGATGGATTTTCAGGTTATAATCAAGTATTAGTGGCTGAGAAAGATCGACTCAAGACTACCATTCGCACAACATGGGGGACATTCGTTTATAGAAGAATGCCTTTTGGCCTTATGAATGCTAGAGCCACATTTCAAAGGGCCATGGACATTGCATTCCGAAATTTGGTACGCCACTATGTTTTCATTTATTTAGATGATGTGATAGTTTTTTCTAAGAAAAGAGAAGATCATACTTTCCATTTAAAACATATTTTTGAATGTTGTAGGAAGTATGGTATATCTTTAAATCCTAAGAAAACAATTTTTATTGTTCTCGAAGAAAAACCGTTAGGGAACATCATCTCTAAAAAGGGAATCTCTATAGACCCAGAAAGAATTCAAGCTATAACTCAGATTCCCATGCCCCATAATAAGAAAACTATGCAATAATTTATGGGCACAATAAACTTTGTGTGAATGTTTGTACCATATTTTGCACAAATTATAAAACCTTTGCAGCAAATGGTGAAGCAAAGTGTGCAGTTCAAATGGATTGATATTGAGAAGAAAGCATTTAAGGATATAAAAAATGCCATTGCTCATGCACCTTCATTGAGAAGTCCATATTTTGAAAAATATTTTATCATATACACATTTGCTTCAGATTGTTCTCTTGTAGCAGTGCTCACACGAAAAGGAGAGTAAGGAGATGAATACCCAATATCTTTTATGAGCATTGGGTTACAAGGAGTTGATCTAAATTACCCAACTGTAGACAAACAAGCATATGCATTTTCCAAGGTAGTGAAGCAGTTCAGACCTTACATTCTGAAAAATAGAACAAAGGTTATAATACCTCAACCAACTGTCAGATCTCTATTTATTCAGAAGGAGTTGGGAGAAATAAGAGGAAATTGGATGACTGCACCACAAGAATATGACCTAGAATTTAAACCAACTAACATCATCAAAGGTCAAGTGTTATGTAAGTTGCTTACTGAAAATCCAATTGATAAAGATCATGGCTGGGAAAATGAATTAGAAATGAATCTAATTGAAGTATGTTCCACTTTCACCACTCCAGATTCTTGGTACAGAGATTTAATTCATTATCTACAAAATGGATGTTTGTCGGAACATTGGAATTCAAAGCAAAGAAGGGCACTTCGATTAAAATCAACATCATACCAAATTTTAAATGGAGTACTATTTAGAAAGAATTATGATGGATTTTTTCTCAGATGTCTTGAAAAGGATGATGTAGAGAAAGTGGTAAAGGAGTTACATGATGGCCCTGCAAGGGGACATTATTCTGGAGACACTACTGCTCATAAAATATTGAGAGTTGGATACTATTGGCCGATTGTTTTTAAAGATGCTCATGCTTATGCAAGGAGATGTGATGTAAGTCAGAGAAGTGCTAACAGATTACCAAAATCAGCAGAACCACGAAAACCATTCAGAACCATTTGATCAATGGGGTTTGGATATCATCGGGGAAATTAATCTCAATTCTTCATTGCAACACTGGTACATTCTCACCACCATTGATTATTTCATGAGATGGACTGAAGCAACTCCTTTGCGCAAAGTAAATGAAGATGTGGTCATCATATTTTTGCAAGAAAACATCATAACTAGGTTTGGAGTTCCAATTTTGTTAGTTTTTGATAATGCATGTTATTTTTCTTCTGATAATTTAAGTACATTTGCTATGGAAAATGGAATTAAATTGCATTATTCATCTAACTATTATCCTCAAGGGAATGGGTTGGAAGAATCCACCAATAAAAATATCATACGAATATTGAATAAAACAATTATTGAAAACCAAATAAACTGGCATGTATCCCTTCCCAACGCTTTATGGGCAGTGTTATTGGACAATCTACTCGAGCAGACGCCATCCAGATCTCCCTAGTTCAATGTGAATCTAGAAAAAATAAGGACATAATACAAATCTACTTTCCTAGATCTAGTTAGAGATCGAATGATAGACATCTTACCTTCAAATCGTAGATATTCTTCCTCGTTGTTGCTCCAAGTTCCACGATCGTCAAATCTTTAGCTGCAAGACCTGTTAAGAAATATAGAAATGATACAAGCAGTAACACATGTCTAAACAATAACTGATCTAAGTAAAAAATTAAGGAAGTAAACTACCAAACATTATCAACACAATAACATTTGTGGAAAGAGTTTATATTACTGTATAAAAGAGGGAAATACAAAATAGAGAGATGATCACAACCCAAGCCTTAACGCTGCAATCCTCCTCCAACAAGCCAAGCCAATGCCTCCAAAGGAAGTGAGGGTCTCCCAATAGATGGATATGGATCTCCTAAGCTAATTTCACCAGCATGTAAGTGTTATAGACTTCCTCCCTTTGGAATAGAGAGGGGCCTTGTATTTATAGGACCAAGTGGATAAAGTAGGTTGAAGATCATGGGAGAGGGCTAAGGGATCCTCCCTTGAGGTTAGGGAAGCGTAGGACAGCTCACCTAGGAGTTAGGGATAGGGATCCACCTCATCCAACTTCTAGAACTCACTCAAAATCCCCTTTATCCCATTTAACCAACTCCGGCGCAAGTTGCATGAGGGAAACCTACATCAGGGAAGGGAAGCACGAGCCGTACAAAGATACTCTGTGCTGCTGGTGCAAACTGGAAGAATACATTCTGCGCCGACCCTAGTTGGGCACTTTTTGCTCAAGGACAATGTGCGCCGGTCCAACTAGAAATGTGGACAAAGGGCATCAACTTGCTCTAACATGACTTACTTGATCATGGTAGCTTTAGGAATTGAGGAACTGAGTTGACAAGGGACTCATGATGATGAGATTTAGGTGTAACATAATGCCCCCCAAAGCATGAAGCTGTAAAAACAAGACAGGTGAAGTGCTTTGAAAGATAAAAGGCAAGGACTTGTTGGATAAAGGATGTTGCTGCAGTACAACTAACCCTGAGATACAATTCTCAAATGACTCACAACATGGCTACCGACCAATACATTGCAGATCCATGGTAGTAAATACCAACTGAACACAATCATGACTACTAGACACAATTGTAGATCCATGATGAGATTATAACACAGCCACGACCAATACAAAGTGGATCCATGTAACATGACTCAAACAATCTCCATCGCAACCTGGGTAGAATATGACTTCCCCAAGGTCTTCAAGCCGAACCCGCAATGATACAAATCTATCCATGTGATTACAATGTTTTGGAGTCGAACATGGTAGAAACCACTTGATTACCGGTCATTGGTGTATACCATCAACAAGTGCGAGGAAAATCACCATTGATGTCAATGATTCCCAAGGTATAATAGTACATATCACCGAGCGTGAATAAATGAGCTGATGTCGAACGCTCGATGTAATCTTTCAATCAAGAGTCAATGATGTAAACTCATGTTGAAAGCGAGGTAACTTGCCATTGAGGCATGCAGGCCCAAGGTACTTGATTGGTTTCTAGATTCAATCCTCGGATGATGTGTTGAAGTCGACAAGGATGAATCCATCGAAGGAGGGCCATGATGTATCCCCCATCAATCGACACGAAACTCGATAACAGCTGTTTGGAGTAGATTTGACGGTAGAGAAATGTGCAAGACTGACTCATGGTAGACCGACGTGGTAGAAGGCATATTGATTGCAGATGATAAGCGATGGACATGTTATCACATATATAGTAGCCGGGCTACCATACATTATTTTTCTCATTCCAGTACACTATTCAGCCAGTTCCCTTGCATTGGAGATGCCGAGATGAGCATCTATATTGGATCACTATCAGATTGTGGACAACAGTTATATTCCCCATGCCATGACTGAGTTTCAGGACACTCAGAGAGATGCCCGATATAGCCATTATGCCATTGGTACAGAGCAGACAGTAGTGCCCAGAGTTACAGCAGCAGTCTCAGAGGACAGGTGATGGTACAGGTTGATGAGCTTTCAGGTATATGACTCAGCAGGTATACTATTGTGTTATGGTTAGATTGCTTTTATACTTATTCTTATAGCATGTCTTAGCACTTAGTGTCATGATCTGGCGATCATATAGATATTTGGACCTGGTTGACCTATTATATATATATTACTGTCCCTACTCAGACTTAGAAGTTCACTATTCATACTCATTGGTACATACCCTCCTTAGGGAGAATAGAGGTGATCATTACACCATACTATGGCTTGCTAGTGTTGGCTTCATCTTTTCATTGTCTTCATCCATCCGTGGCCTACCTTTTAGATTATTACCTTGATTTGCTACTTGACTAGTGACATGGAGGACCTTTCCCCACTATAGCCTCTGTACTGGATGAGCTCCCCTGTTTATTGTGTCTCGGCTCTGAGTTGGTGACAAAACTTACCTATGGTGAGTTGGAGTTCCTTGAGAATTCCCCCTAGTCACTAAAGTTGTGTTGGCTAAACCTGAAACTTTTAGTGCTGCCATCAATACAAAATCTGGAAAAATCAAATGCTATATCTTGTATATGAAAGAAATGCCAAATGAAAATGGCCATGAAAAATAAAATGTTATATCTTTTGGAAAAATAAATACCTAGGTAAACAAGCTGTCCATGACACACCTAGAAGTGCTCAGGTAAACAAGTGCCTTAAAAACACACCTGCAGCAGAAAGCCTAAAAATAAATGTAAATCTATGCAATGTGTTTGTAAACACACATAGATCAAGGCTATGGAAACCTCAGGCCCAAAAAGCAATGGAACTTAAATGTTATATCTAAACAATTGCTGGCCTTGCTTGTATTATGGATTGTGCGCATCTGTGAAGGTGAATAAACCCTCTTTAAACAACTCATCCATCTGTGAGACACCGCCATTCCCTGTGTTATTGCTCATTCAGTATATACTACAGTGTGTATTCCCTTTCCCTTGCCAAAGTGTCACAAAGTCAAGTTAGTCAAGTCATCCCTTAGCCTAGCCATTTATTTCAGCCTTCACCCTTCACTAGCAAATTGATCACAACTATGAAGTGAGTATGGTCCTGAAAGTCTAGTCTGAGTAATAATAATAACTAACGACACTATATATTTGGATTTAGATCGCCAGTCATGATTACTCTGTGTTATAGAAGCTATTTGAATAAATTGTAAAGCATGTATTAACCTTGACACCTTGCAGCAGCTATGGATGATAGTCTGAGTTATATTTGGTCTTGGTTAGACCTAGTTTGACCATGGAGGACCATGGGACATGAGATGTTGGACCTTATGATGATATGGATAGATGATATATGGTCCATGTACACATACAGGATGATTCTATGCAGCAGCTACAGGGTTATGATGATGATTCTTGGGATACAGCAGTGTTTGGTCATTTACAGATCATTATTATTGGCCTTGTTCCGGTACATTGGATATTTATTTTGATCATGCAGAGATTCATATGGTGTATGAGTACACATCTTGGATGGATTTGGACCTTCTGAGTCCAATGGGACAGTTTGTTTTCAGTTCCGGGCACTTACAGTGATGATTTAGCCTCAGTAGGCTGTCCTAGTGCAGTTTTGGTCTATTGGAGGCCCTGTCGGAGCAGAGATGACTTTTATCTGGATGACCTAGGGCGCTGATGATGGAGGGGGTGGTCCAGCCACTTGTTTTTACCATATTACCCCCCTCCCGGACACATTGGCACCCTCACCTTGACAGCGCCATCACTCCAGGAGGCAGTTTGGGCAGTTTCACGTTTCCCGAGGCATTTCAGGATTGGTAGAAATGGCTATTGAGGAAATCGATTTGGGCTACTGAGGCAAAGTTATGGCATGGGATGATCAGTGATGATAGATCGGGACCTACCACACCTCCTCCTGCAGTTTCAGCTTCATCGGGGCCCGCATCCATCACTTATGGCACTTTCTGTGGATTTTTTGAGGTCTTTTGAGGACCACGACTTCACCTTGGAGGACCACGACTTCACCTTGGAGGCACGATTTGGTACTTTCATGATTATGTATTGGTTATTGTGCCATGGGGATTGACCAAGGAGGGATAAAATTACCCCTTGGACCCACCATGAGCCTCTTATGATATTTTGTCATCATGATTTGGTGGGATTCCCCTCTCCTAGGGCGACTTTGTCCACTTATGTTATATTTTATGTGTGATCCATGTACTATGTTGTTGAGCTCATCTCAACCATTGATTAGACATTTGTATCTCTTAATCTTAACCACTCATTCAAAAAGTGGTTAGGGTTTTGGTGCCTCTCCTTCCTATTTAAAGGAGAGAGCCTCTCATTGTAAAGGGTCTTTGGCTCTTGGATTATTGGTATAGAAAAATATTCTTGTGGAAATTCTTGTGGTCTCCTTTGCATCTGGTGTTCTTAGATGGTGATTGGAAAGTCTATTGCAACCTAGCATTTGGAAATTGTGGCAAGATCTATCTTTTGGAAATCATTGTTTGTTTACAGGAGGGCGACTTCAACAAGGGCGATTTTGCAAGGCTTCTTCAAATCGACTTTCTTGGCATTCGCTTGTATCAGGGGGTTATCATTAGTATCATTGTGATCTATGCTATCTTTCTGTTACTTCTTTTGTGGCATTAGTCTTATCTCTTGATGCATCAAATCTGATATTGTTGACGTTTGTTGTGCAGGAGAGAGGGCGCATTGGCTTCTTGGACAAAATCGATTTGCATAGAAACTACCTCAAAGCTTCCAAATTGATCGGGATTGCATAGATCATCATCATCAAGGCATCTACAAGGTTACCCAGGTAAGATCCACAGGTTTGTTTCTCTTTCCTCTATCCAATCCATTGACATAACTCATAAATTGTTAAAACCCTAAATATCTTAAAACCCTCATTTTTATATTTTCTCAGATCTACTAAGATCTAGTGGGTTGTTGGGCATAATACTGAAAACCCACCTCTATAGCATCCAAGGCATCCCGGATCTATAGTTTGGTGAGGATTGGCCTCCATTTGATCCCCTTCCCAGGCCAACTTAGCCTCTCCCAAGCAAGGCGCACTTCTCTAGTTGGGCAAGTTGACCTAGATCTAGGTGGTGGGTGTTTGAGATTCCACTTGATTTGACATCTACACATCAAATAACATACACCCAGGTTGTCACTTTTCTGAAATTGACCTTGTGGGCCCCATTCCACATTTTAAGGGATTTAATCCCCATTTTGGACCACTTGGAACACTTAAACTCAGATCTACTAAGATCTAACCGGTGGATTGCCACGAAATTATAGATCCATACTCCTACCTGACCGATCTATTAGGATCTAAAGTTTGGATGCCATCCGACATGATTTGACCCACCTAAACCCCAATTGAAGCCTCCTTGGGTAAAGTCGCACCACCTTGGAGAAGTGAGTTCACTCACTTCTAGGAACTGGGTACTTGAGATTATTGCAGATCTGAAACCGGAATAATTCAAAACCTAGGTCTAGACTGTCACTTTATCAAATCTTGCCTTGGGGACTGCATTCCTTGTTTTAAGGGATTGTGGTCCACTTGGGTTAAACCTAGATCTAGATACATTCAACCATCAAGACCTATATTGCCCACTTATCTCATGTTATAGGAGTCCTAAACCATAAGTCAACCCTACTTTGACTCCAATTCCCAAATCCCAAGGCACTGGTTTCTCTACAAGGTAATTCAACTTTCTTAGATTGTTGGATTGACTTGTGGTTTGACCTATGCATGGTAGACTATACCTTTGAAGACATCATGAACCATGGTCAAGCTTGTCTCATGTACTAGTTAGCCCCAATACAACCCTTAACTATCCTGCATTGGACACGGTTCCCAAGGCAGTGAATCTTTTGACATTGACCTAGTACACTAGCCCTAGATCTCACTTTAAACATTGTAAGTCACTTTCACATCAACTATGAACCAAAGCTATACCTATTGAACCCCTCACTTGGCTTGTGACTTCATCCTTAGGTCTAGGATAAACCATACACCTAACTTCAACTAGAAATACCCTGATTTGGTGTCTTGGTTTTGATCTCTCCTGTCGGGAGTAGATCGGGTCTCCCCCTTTGTTGTCTGGGCTAGATAACATAAAGTGAAGGTTGCCTCGACTGGCGTGACAACCATATATTGGAGGTCGAGGTGATCGTGGTTGCACCTTTTGAGTTGCCCTTCCCTATTGCCATCCATGACTGGATCCATCCATAGGGGTAACTACAGTTTAGGTGATAACATTTTGGCGCCGTTGCCGGGGACGCAATAGGCTTACCTTGGTCCGACATATTATTTTTTAAAGCTCTCCTCCCCTTTCTCTTTGCCTAACATTTTGGCGCCGTTGCCGGGGAGGCAATAGCTTGCCCTAGTTCGACATACTTTTCTTCAAGCATTCCCGTTCTCTTTGCCTAACATTTTGGCGCCAGGGACACAATAAGCTTACCTTAGAAAAGCTACTAGTCCTTCCCGCATATACAACGACACATATCTTGGTAGAAGAGTTTAAATCTACCTGGCGACTCCCAATCGTGACTCCGCTTAGGAGCGAGCTCATTTACATCCCTATAAACAGATCTTATCGTTATCTAGAACCCATGGGGTGTATCATTTTGTTTTCAAGTTCTTAAATTTAAAAATAAATATAAAAATATAAAAAATAAAAAATAAAATTATTATCCATGGCTGCTTCTGAGCGACCTAGAACTTTCGGTCGTTTAAAAGCCTTTGACTTCTCTAAAATTTATGGGGCACCTCATCCTATGCCAAAAAATTTTAATCAAAGATTACCTCGTTTCAATGGAAGCGATGGTGTTTCAATTATAAATCATTTGTATGATCTCTGGTATTATATGGATAGTTTGGGAACAACCGAGGAGGATGTTCTAATGAGGGCTCTGGGTTCATCTCTAGAGGGAAATGCTCGGATATGGTTTGATTATCTAGCACCGGGATCCATCACCGGGTATGACATGTTCCAACAGTTGCTAGTAAGTCAATGGAAAGAAACAATTGGTGAATCTATGGAAGGGCAATCAGACGATGAATGTATTGATGAAAATCAACTTGATGAAGAGGATGAATATTACGATAATGAGTTAACTAACGATTGTTCTTATCAAAGTAATTCCTCTTCTCCTGAACCAATTGAGTCCCATGATGAGGTAATGTATGACACTGAGCAAATTTCAACCCCTCAGGATTATTGCCTTAATATTGAAATAAGAGGGGAACTTATGAGAATTTTATCATCATTACCTGAAGAAGTTTCAGATGAAGAGGATGATTCCAATGATTTCCATCAAGAAGCATCCATGGTTGAGTCTTCCATTAGTGAATCTTTTGAAAATATTTTTGAGATCCCTTTTCATAATCCTTGTGTAATTGATGATTTTTCTTACCATGACACTGAAGAAGAAAGTAGGGACAACAACCAAGTTTCTTTAGAAGCCAATGATCATCCTGTTTTTAGAGATCAATTTTATGAAAATGTTCAAATGGTTGTTAATCAATTGGTCAATGCTATTCCTGATAAATTATCGTCATATGAATTTAGTGATGAATCAATTGAAGAGAAGTCTCATGATGATGGGTTGGTGAATCAAACTAATCAAGAGTTTTCCTTAATCAAATCCTCAAATCAATATCTTAATGTTTATGGGAAGCTCGGAAATAATCCTTCACTTAACTCATCCAATGGTTATAATTTTTCCAATTCAATTTTTATTCAGGATTGTCTTTTTCAATTGTTGGGGTGGGGTGCTCACAATAAGTTCTGTCCTTTTTCTAAAAAAATTGGGTCAATCAATTTTCAATCCGCCCCCCCATCTAATTTTTCTAAGTCTACTTTGAATTTGTGGTCTGGTAAATCTTTGAATGTTGAAATTTTCAAACCAGAGTCTAGGTATTGTCGCATAAATGGAGATACAAAGTTTTATTTTCCCTTTCAGTTATCTTTAACAAATAACATTCTTAAATCTTCTTGGTGGCTGGAAGGGGTATATGAAGATCAATTTCATCGATTTTCCATCCTTAAACAACAAGTGGGGTTAATCTCAATCTTAATTTTATTCCACAATTTATCCCTACTTGGTTTATGCATCATTCCTGGAGCTCTCAGAATTGAATATCCTGGTCAGGTAGATGAGGAAAGCATTTTGAAACAAGGGGAGTTAAATTTGTTATCACATCTTTTTCCTCCATATATTTTGAATAATAACTTGCACAATTTTTATGACCCTATCAATTCTTGGATGGAGGATGTTTGCAGTAATCAGTCTTTCCCTTTGCATGATTTCATTTTGCACCATTCAACTCCTTTCTCAATTTTTGAACAAGTCAGGAAAGTTGTGCTATCTATTTCATTAATCCTTAATCTAGTCTTGACTCGTTCTTTAAGCAAAAATCAAAGAAGAATTATTAACTTATTTGATGAATGGTTGCACTGGATTTATGATTTTACCTAACATTTGTGATGACTGGTTAGATTAGGGTAGGTAGGAAACCAAATAAGCCTACTTGGGCAGTAGTTAGTCTTTTCAGCCATTGAGTCTGGCACCTTCTTAGTCTTTAAGCTCCTTTGTAAGCTCCTAGTTTAGTTGAGTACCTGCCACTTTTCTTTTCCTGCACAATAAATTTCAAATTTTGCAAATTATGTTAGTAGTTTAATTTACTTTCTCTGCACTTATATATTTCATGCATTTTTATTTCTGACATAGAGTAGATTTTATTTCAGTTGGTTTTATATTTTTCCCACACATGCGGCATGAGGTATGTTTGATGTTTGTGAATGCAGAAAATAGGTTGCAAGAATAAAAGCTGGAAATAAAATGGTAGAGTGCTGGATCGTGGATTCGAGTAGCAGAGTTCGAGGACCAGAGATTCTGAGGTTCTCAAGCGCTCATTTCAGCAGAGCACTTGTCCCAGCCGGAGCCAGATGTTATCACATATATAGTAGCCGGGCTACCATACATTATTTTTCTCATTCCAGTACACTATTCAGCCAGTTCCCTTGCATTGGAGATGCCGAGATGAGCATCTATATTGGATCACTATCAGATTGTGGACAGCAGTTATATTCCCCATGCCATGACTGAGTTTCAGGACACTCAGAGAGATGCCCGATATAGCCATTATGCCATTGGTACAGAGCAGACAGTAGTGCCCAGAGTTACAGCAGCAGTCTCAGAGGACAGGTGATGGTACAGGTTGATGAGCTTTCAGGTATATGACTCAGCAGGTATACTATTGTGTTATGGTTAGATTGCTTTTATACTTATTCTTATAGCATGTCTTAGCACTTAGTGTCATGATCTGGCGATCATATAGATATTTGGACCTGGTTGACCTATTATATATATATTACTGTCCCTACTCAGACTTAGAAGTTCACTATTCATACTCATTGGTACATACCCTCCTTAGGGAGAATAGAGGTGATCATTACACCATACTATGGCTTGCTAGTGTTGGCTTCATCTTTTCATTGTCTTCATCCATCCGTGGCCTACCTTTTAGATTATTACCTTGATTTGCTACTTGACTAGTGACATGGAGGACCTTTCCCCACTATAGCCTCTGTACTGGATGAGCTCCCCTGTTTATTGTGTCTCGGCTCTGAGTTGGTGACAAAACTTACCTATGGTGAGTTGGAGTTCCTTGAGAATTCCCCCTAGTCACTAAAGTTGTGTTGGCTAAACCTGAAACTTTTAGTGCTGCCATCAATACAAAATCTGGAAAAATCAAATGCTATATCTTGTATATGAAAGAAATGCCAAATGAAAATGGCCATGAAAAATAAAATGTTATATCTTTTGGAAAAATAAATACCTAGGTAAACAAGCTGTCCATGACACACCTAGAAGTGCTCAGGTAAACAAGTGCCTTAAAAACACACCTGCAGCAGAAAGCCTAAAAATAAATGTAAATCTATGCAATGTGTTTGTAAACACACATAGATCAAGGCTATGGAAACCTCAGGCCCAAAAAGCAATGGAACTTAAATGTTATATCTAAACAATTGCTGGCCTTGCTTGTATTATGGATTGTGCGCATCTGTGAAGGTGAATAAACCCTCTTTAAACAACTCATCCATCTGTGAGACACCGCCATTCCCTGTGTTATTGCTCATTCAGTATATACTACAGTGTGTATTCCCTTTCCCTTGCCAAAGTGTCACAAAGTCAAGTTAGTCAAGTCATCCCTTAGCCTAGCCATTTATTTCAGCCTTCACCCTTCACTAGCAAATTGATCACAACTATGAAGTGAGTATGGTCCTGAAAGTCTAGTCTGAGTAATAATAATAACTAACGACACTATATATTTGGATTTAGATCGCCAGTCATGATTACTCTGTGTTATAGAAGCTATTTGAATAAATTGTAAAGCATGTATTAACCTTGACACCTTGCAGCAGCTATGGATGATAGTCTGAGTTATATTTGGTCTTGGTTAGACCTAGTTTGACCATGGAGGACCATGGGACATGAGATGTTGGACCTTATGATGATATGGATAGATGATATATGGTCCATGTACACATACAGGATGATTCTATGCAGCAGCTACAGGGTTATGATGATGATTCTTGGGATACAGCAGTGTTTGGTCATTTACAGATCATTATTATTGGCCTTGTTCCGGTACATTGGATATTTATTTTGATCATGCAGAGATTCATATGGTGTATGAGTACACATCTTGGATGGATTTGGACCTTCTGAGTCCAATGGGACAGTTTGTTTTCAGTTCCGGGCACTTACAGTGATGATTTAGCCTCAGTAGGCTGTCCTAGTGCAGTTTTGGTCTATTGGAGGCCCTGTCGGAGCAGAGATGACTTTTATCTGGATGACCTAGGGCGCTGATGATGGAGGGGGTGGTCCAGCCACTTGTTTTTACCATATTACCCCCCTCCCGGACACATTGGCACCCTCACCTTGACAGCGCCATCACTCCAGGAGGCAGTTTGGGCAGTTTCACGTTTCCCGAGGCATTTCAGGATTGGTAGAAATGGCTATTGAGGAAATCGATTTGGGCTACTGAGGCAAAGTTATGGCATGGGATGATCAGTGATGATAGATCGGGACCTACCACACCTCCTCCTGCAGTTTCAGCTTCATCGGGGCCCGCATCCATCACTTATGGCACTTTCTGTGGATTTTTTGAGGTCTTTTGAGGACCACGACTTCACCTTGGAGGACCACGACTTCACCTTGGAGGCACGATTTGGTACTTTCATGATTATGTATTGGTTATTGTGCCATGGGGATTGACCAAGGAGGGATAAAATTACCCCTTGGACCCACCATGAGCCTCTTATGATATTTTGTCATCATGATTTGGTGGGATTCCCCTCTCCTAGGGCGACTTTGTCCACTTATGTTATATTTTATGTGTGATCCATGTACTATGTTGTTGAGCTCATCTCAACCATTGATTAGACATTTGTATCTCTTAATCTTAACCACTCATTCAAAAAGTGGTTAGGGTTTTGGTGCCTCTCCTTCCTATTTAAAGGAGAGAGCCTCTCATTGTAAAGGGTCTTTGGCTCTTGGATTATTGGTATAGAAAAATATTCTTGTGGAAATTCTTGTGGTCTCCTTTGCATCTGGTGTTCTTAGATGGTGATTGGAAAGTCTATTGCAACCTAGCATTTGGAAATTGTGTCAAGATCTATCTTTTGGAAATCATTGTTTGTTTACAGGAGGGCGACTTCAACAAGGGCGATTTTGCAAGGCTTCTTCAAATCGACTTTCTTGGCATTCGCTTGTATCAGGGGGTTATCATTAGTATCATTGTGATCTATGCTATCTTTCTGTTACTTCTTTTGTGGCATTAGTCTTATCTCTTGATGCATCAAATCTGATATTGTTGACGTTTGTTGTGCAGGAGAGAGGGCGCATTGGCTTCTTGGACAAAATCGATTTGCATAGAAACTACCTCAAAGCTTCCAAATTGATCGGGATTGCATAGATCATCATCATCAAGGCATCTACAAGGTTACCCAGGTAAGATCCACAGGTTTGTTTCTCTTTCCTCTATCCAATCCATTGACATAACTCATAAATTGTTAAAACCCTAAATATCTTAAAACCCTCATTTTTATATTTTCTCAGATCTACTAAGATCTAGTGGGTTGTTGGGCATAATACTGAAAACCCACCTCTATAGCATCCAAGGCATCCCGGATCTATAGTTTGGTGAGGATTGGCCTCCATTTGATCCCCTTCCCAGGCCAACTTAGCCTCTCCCAAGCAAGGCGCACTTCTCTAGTTGGGCAAGTTGACCTAGATCTAGGTGGTGGGTGTTTGAGATTCCACTTGATTTGACATCTACACATCAAATAACATACACCCAGGTTGTCACTTTTCTGAAATTGACCTTGTGGGCCCCATTCCACATTTTAAGGGATTTAATCCCCATTTTGGACCACTTGGAACACTTAAACTCAGATCTACTAAGATCTAACCGGTGGATTGCCACGAAATTATAGATCCATACTCCTACCTGACCGATCTACTAGGATCTAAAGTTTGGATGCCATCCGACATGATTTGACCCACCTAAACCCCAATTGAAGCCTCCTTGGGTAAAGTCGCACCACCTTGGAGAAGTGAGTTCACTCACTTCTAGGAACTGGGTACTTGAGATTATTGCAGATCTGAAACCGGAATAATTCAAAACCTAGGTCTAGACTGTCACTTTATCAAATCTTGCCTTGGGGACTGCATTCCTTGTTTTAAGGGATTGTGGTCCACTTGGGTTAAACCTAGATCTAGATACATTCAACCATCAAGACCTATATTGCCCACTTATCTCATGTTATAGGAGTCCTAAACCATAAGTCAACCCTACTTTGACTCCAATTCCCAAATCCCAAGGCACTGGTTTCTCTACAAGGTAATTCAACTTTCTTAGATTGTTGGATTGACTTGTGGTTTGACCTATGCATGGTAGACTATACCTTTGAAGACATCATGAACCATGGTCAAGCTTGTCTCATGTACTAGTTAGCCCCAATACAACCCTTAACTATCCTGCATTGGACACGGTTCCCAAGGCAGTGAATCTTTTGACATTGACCTAGTACACTAGCCCTAGATCTCACTTTAAACATTGTAAGTCACTTTCACATCAACTATGAACCAAAGCTATACCTATTGAACCCCTCACTTGGCTTGTGACTTCATCCTTAGGTCTAGGATAAACCATACACCTAACTTCAACTAGAAATACCCTGATTTGGTGTCTTGGTTTTGATCTCTCCTGTCGGGAGTAGATCGGGTCTCCCCCTTTGTTGTCTGGGCTAGATAACATAAAGTGAAGGTTACCTCGACTGGCGTGACAACCATATATTGGAGGTCGAGGTGATCGTGGTTGCACCTTTTGAGTTGCCCTTCCCTATTGCCATCCATGACTGGATCCATCCATAGGGGTAACTACAGTTTAGGTGATAACAGGACACCTCTTGAACATGGGCATGGCATGACTTGGCAGTGTTGACATGACGAGAACAAGACTGACCCCTAATGTAACTGATAGTGGAGACATTCTTTGGATGACCCAAAGGAGTGACATGACTCATGGAATCAGTATGACTCAAAGACAAATGGATGAACCAAGTGTTGTATGCAAATGAAAATGACTGCCATGTTCAAGAGCGGCGATGCAGTTCCCATAAATAAAGTGTAACACAAAATCTTTCCTTTTTCCCCATCATGACCGATGAGTGCCTCACTTGTTTTTTAACGAGCTTGAGGAGGGTAAACAGATGCTCGGTATAGCTCATCTCATAGATGATTCCAATCCCAAATTTGTTTCAAACCTGGGAAAGGAGAGGTCCATCCCATGATGGGTCCTTCAATGTTGAATTTTAACAGGTCCATAGAAGGAAAACTCGGTGCCATTTCATGTTTAAAGAGTCTGAAAAGAACTAAAGAAGACTCCAAAGGTCCTTTTTCATAAAGTTAGCCTCTTCGCCTGGAAAAGGGTAAAACAATGCGAGAGAGGACTCTTCCAGTCATGATTGGCTGGAGTATTCCTTTCGTAAGTAGTGCCCCCTGGTCCGAAAAAGGGGTAAACTATCACCAGGAAGACAATCATTCAAATACTTTTACAAGCGTGAACGCATCAAGTTCGCTTGGCGATCTTTTTGTATTTAGAGAGCCTGAAAAGAGCTTAAAGAAAAGACTCCGGGGGGTTCCTTTTTCGTGGGAGTTTAACGAGCCCGAAAAAGTGATAAACTATAACTTGGTGACTTATTCTCATTCATTTACGAGCACAAGAAAGAACAAAGAGTCAGCTCGGTGTCATTAATAATTGAATTTAATGAGCGAAATAATGACAAAAAGATACTTGATGAGTTGTTCATACCTGAGAATATGCGCGAAAAAGACCACAACCACGAAAAACAGGACCAAAGTGGTACTTAACTTCACCTACAAGCTTCAAGACTAGGTAAAAAACGATTAACCGGGTATAAATGAATCCAACTATAGCAAAATAACCCACTTTAGAATAAATTAAAAAATGAATATGCTCTTTTTCAATATAAATAGGGGTAAATAGTAAAAGGAATTACTGTTGGTTTTTTACCAAGTTGGAGAGGTGAAAAGTGCCATTTGGAGCCGTTCTTCTTTTGTTGATTCTGAGAGATACGATCCATCATTTCAGGTGCCGTCAGCGACAGGTAACCCTAAACTTGTCTCTTTAACTTTCTAGTAGATTAGAATTTGATTTTTCTTGCATTTAGGTAGGTTTTGGGCATGTTGGGTTGGGGGATTTGCGCTCACGGGTCGGCGCAGGTCACCCTTTCGGGATCTGCGCCATCGCAGAACCCGAAAGGGAGTTTTGCTCCGGCGGCGCACTGTAAAGAGGGACGTTCTGCGCCGGCACAAACCTCCAACTCAACCCCAAAACCTAGCCAAATGGAAGCTTCTTTGATGGTTGGGAAAAGTTGTAAAGGTGTTAAAATGTCCTTCTTGACAAGTTTGGAGTGAGCACAATGGTTCTTTAGTGGAGAGAACGCGAGCATGAGCTCGATGATGCGCAAGCAGAAAATGATCCACAATGTGTTGCAGCGTTGAGAAACTGTGGGCTACTCAAGTACTTTCGAGTGTCGAGGATGAGGTCCGAAGTAGGTTTGTTGACACACTTGGTCCAATGCTGGGACACTATATAGCAACATTTCCAGATTGGTGAGCACACACTGAGCATAGATTTCGAGGACATCTACTTTTTGTCAGGGTTATCCCTGCGAGGAAACCCTGTGTCCTTGACTGGGTCACGAGGTGGTGACTGCTCAATAGAGGACATGATTGAGCAGTGGTGTACTCCAGGTACGTTGATGACTGGTGGGAAGATTCCCATCAAGGATGTGCAGGATCGGGCTCTTCGGACGGTACTCTTTACTATTGTGCGGGTAGCTGGCAACAAATCTTCTCATATGTAGAGAAAATCGGAGATGATGTATGTCGAGGAGTGCATGGCTCCTACCATGTTCAACTGGCGTGAGGGGCTTATCACCAGTCTTCGAGATTAGTTGACCAAATGCCAGCGCTGGGTGTTGAAGCAGTTTGGGTACGGTTCAATGGTAGTGTCCTTTATGTTGGAGGGGGTGCCCCACTTGCGCCTGCAAGTAGACCTCGAGGATCGGGGAGCACGTGATCCTCACATGACCAGGTGGGTGGAGGTGATGGCTCGCCATGGTGGCGGGGGTCCCATCATCAGTTTTGGTACAGGTTTCTTCACATGATTGCAGGGACAGATCCTCATGGTGGAGGACTACCCATACCACGGTACAGACTTCTGAGGAGACCCAAACATGGTGCTTCCCGAGGGAGCGCAGTGGGATGATATCGGTAAGAACAACTGCTGGTGTTTTTCATTTTATGCATTTTATGATTTTTTTGGAGTAGTGCTGATGAATTTTACATGTTTGTTGTAGACGTGGTTCCATGGCTACCACTTGGAGTCTCTCGCCTTGTGCAAAGAGGAGCAGCACCGGAGGTGGGACCCACGGTCCGTGATGCTCTAGAGGAGCTATAGGAGTTCGAGGAGAACCTCCAAAGGATGAACTTAGACATTCCAGAGCCGGGTGTCCATGACCTACCCCGTCGCTATCAGAAGTTGATGGTGGGAGTATCGGCATATTTCTGCACACTGCTCCGGAAGGTGGCAAGGACCGTAGTCTACTTCCATGCGCAGGCTGGGGTTGCGCGCCCTAGAGCTTAGGCGCATGTTTTACTTATGTATATACTGAAAGCTTATGAGCTTCAGATTTTGTAGAGATGACTCTTACTGAAAGCTAGCATGTTTCAGACTTTTGTATCAGCACTACCATTTTTATATCTTGTACCGATTTATATATATAAAAACACTATTGGCGGTTTTATACATCTTGTGTTCTATTGGTGATTAATGAGATCTTATTTACATGTTTTCTTATACAATGGATGATTTACATGTTATGTCCATCTTTACATTTTATGAATATGTTATGTGTGTGCAATGTACCAATCTAAAATGAAGTTGGCCATTGAGTCAACAACTGTATTCATGTCTCATGGAATATGTAGGTATTGAATAGATTCAAAGTACATTTCCAGAAGACGGACTCGTCGAAAGAGACGGAGTAGAGTAGGTATGCAGATAGCGTAGATCCGGTTAAGATGAGAAACCACTAGCTGTGAATCCAGATGGATGACAACGTGGCTCATACCCAAGGAAAGAGCGTCGGTTAGGGTTCCAATCACCGTCTGGTATTCTGCGGCGTTGTTGGATGTGTATCCTAAACAACTTCCTCCTGAGCTGATAAGCTCGCCGGTGGGAGAATAAAGTACCCAGGCTGTCGAAGCAAGGTTACGGGTATGCCGGCTGGCGTCGTCCGTGAATCCATAACAAGTGGCCATCTGCACATGCAAATAGAACATGGTATAAGTAGCAAAACAAGATCTAGACACACTAAAACAAAGCGTCACACCACACAAACACACGCCATGTACAGTATATACAAGATACCTATGCATGAAAAACTCAGGCATAGTACTTCTTTAGGTAGAGCCCATTATGGGGCTCACCCAAAGATATTCCATCATAGTCCTCTAGTTCGTAGGCTCCCTTCTCCAGAACACATTTCACTATGTAGGGTCCATGCCACATGGACTCAAACATACCTGCCCCTAGCTTATTGTGCTTTTGGTCATATGTGAGGACCAAATCACCCTTGTTAAATATGTGAGATTTAACTGACCTATCATACTGCACTTTGATACATTTCTTATGCACCTCATTGGCAGGAGCAGCATCGCGGCGAGTCTCATCAAGTTTCACTAGGTAGAGGAAGCGTTCTTCCTCGGCAATGGTGTTCGGAAGAAGTTCAACTATGATTTTGAGAGATGGAATCTCACACTCTATAGGTAGGACTGCCTCCAATCCATAAACTAATTGGAATGGTGTAAATCTGGTGGCAGTCTTGACGGAAACTGGTATGCCCATAGTGCGGAAAAGAGCATGTTATGCCAGTTGGACTTGTGTGTACCCACCATGCGTTGAATCATGGTTTTCAAGACCTTGTTGATTGCCTCTACTTGTCCAATGGACTGTGGGTAGTAAGGGGTTGAATTTTTCATGACAAAAACCCAGTATGGCACTCAATTCATCTACCATATGGTTCTGAAAGTGAGATCCATGGTCAGTGACTATGGCTTGTGGAACTCCGAACCGTGCAATGACATGGTTGAACATGAAGAGTGCAACATTTTTTCCGTCTTTGTTGTACGTAGGAATAGCCTTGGCCCATTTAGTAAAATAATTCATGGCTACTATGACGTAACCAGGCCCCCCGGCCGAGGTAGGCTTATAGTCGTGAAATCTATGCCCCATTTTGCAAAGGGGCCCACGGCAATAACCGGGTGTAACGAGACTGGGTGGGAGCGCTTTTTCGTTTGAAAATGCTGGCATGGGGGACATTTTTTAACAGCCTCAATGCAATATTTAAAGATGGATGGCCAATAATATCTTGCGCGAAGTATATTCTAGGTTGTGGCCATCCCAGAGAGGTGACCGCCACAAGCCCCAGAGTGGCAGTCATTCAAGACATGTTCAACCTCTTCGTGCGTTAGACAACGTCGAAGAACAAAATCAACACCACGACGATACAGGGTATCGATAATGATCAAGTAATACTTAACGTGGTGACAGATACGATGACGATCATCATGAGACAGTTGGGGGTTGAATTGTTGGGTTTGAAGATATAAGGTAATATCTCCATACCATGGGTCAGACGTGCTGATAAGGAAAAACGATTCGTCAGTAAGAGAATCATTGGGATCAGATCCTAAATCAACACGGGAAAGATCACAAATGAGCTCGGCAAACACCAAAGACTTCTTAGAATTGGCTTTCTCGAAGAGGAGATCGAATTCCTGAAGTATCACAATCGAGCGTGAATACTTGCCCCTGAGTAATTGATGTGTCAAAACGTGGTACATGGGGTTTGAGTCAGCGATAATGGTGTTGGTGCGGAGTAGTATATAAGGACGGAACTTTTGGACAGCAATGATTGTCGCGAGAGCGAGTTTCTTGACATGTGAGTAACAAGTTTCAGAGTCAATAAGACCCTTACTGAGGTAATAAATCACATGTTCCTGGGCGTTGTTTTCCTCCTAGACAAATACCATGGCGAACGTGGTGGCAGAAGCAGCAAGATAAAGTATGTAATCCTTGTAGTAATTGGGTGGTTGGAGCACAGGGGCATGGGTGATGGCATGCTTCAAACTGTCGAAGGATTGTTGCGCTTGCTCATCCCAGATGAACGAGTCATCCTTCTTCAGTAATCTCATGTAGCCCTGTGTCTTCTGAGTGAAATTACAGACAAAACGTCGTAGGTAAGTTGCCTTCCCTTGCAACTTTGTAGTTCTGTAACGTCAGTAGGAGGTGGGAGAGCGAAAATGGCTTCCACCTTCAAGGGATCAATGCAGATCCCATCTTTCGAAATAATAAAACCTAGGAGGTGTCCAGACTCGACGTAGAAAATACACTTGTGAGGGTTCAGATGAATGTTATACCGTCTGCATCTGAGGAATACGGCCATCAAATGATCGATATGAAACTCACGCTACTGCGAATGGGCAGGTAGATCATCAAGATAGGGTTCCACAAAGTCCTTCACATCATGAAAAGCATATGACATGGCCTGCTGGAATGTAGCACCAGCATTTTTGAGGCCAAAAGGGAGTTTGCGATAAGCAAACATGCCCCAAGGGAAGATGAAAGCTGTCTTATGTTGGTCGATGGTGTGGATCTCAATCTGGTTGTAACCGGAAAATCCATCCATGAATGAGAAGATGACACATCCGGCACAATTGTCTATGATCTGATCGATGAAGGGAGTGGGGTAGTTGTCCTTAGGATAAGCCTTTTTCAGATCCCTATAATCAACACAAACACGTATGGTGCCCTCCTTCTTAGCCACATGGACGACATTTGAGACCCATTATGTTAATGGAACAGGGTAAATGAATCTAGCCTTCAAGAGCTTTTCAATTTCTTCCTTAATCGCCGCAGTTTTTCGAGGGTGTACCGGTCGTAACTTTTGACGGACGGATTTAGCATCGAGATAGGTTTTAATCTCATGTGAAACGATAGCAGGGTCTATCCTGGGAATCTCCTCGTAGGTCCAAGCAAACATGTCGCGGAATTGCTTGAATAAGGCCGTAAAAATGGTGATCTCTTCGGGGGAATAGTTATGGCCTAAACCAATATGTTCCACAACACCAGGGGTAACCGAGATGTCTACTGAAATGGTAGGTTCGATGTTTGCCAAGTTTCCCTCGGTGACTGTATGGCACGTAAGTATCGATGACTATGGGAAAGGATAGACATCCAGTGTGAAAATGGTGGTGATGTTTTTCTCCACAGAATCCAATGGGGGTAGAAAAGACGATCGATGGTGGAGGTCTTCCCACGGAGGGTCATCCCCACTCATAATCTCCATAATGGACTCATCGGAATGAAAATTCTAGAGCAGAGGATCGGGTAAGGATGACATACGTTGTAGAGAACAAGATGGAGAGGCCACAGCCAAGTGGTCCTCTGGTGCTAACTGGATAGCCTCATAAGTGATTTCGGTGGGTGAATGAGGCATGTTGTCTCCAATCAAATGCATGGTGGCTTCATCGGGTATGAGCCATTGATCGGTGGAGTTGGGGAAAGATGATATCATGTTCACCGTCGTAACATGGTTAGGGGGATCCGGGGTTGGAAAGACACCCATAAGAGATGAGTCTTTTATGAGGCCGACCCCCACGCTCTCATATGGTTGCGAAGACTGCCCGAGTAACGGTATGTTATCGCCGGGATGAGTAGTGATGTCCGATGTACAGAAATCTAGTTGGTCGACTGTGACAATTCGGCCTTGGTGGGGGAATTGCACAATGCAGAAGACGGATGATGCGACCGCAGTCATGGCATAAAACCAATTACGACCAAGTAAAAGATTATAATCCAAAGGGGTTGCAACCACTTCCACGCTAATGGTTGTGGTCTTACCCCCCAACTCTACTGCCAAGGCTTTTAACAACCCATGGGGTTGAACGCCACGACCGTCGAATGCTTTTAGGGTAGTGGAAGAACAATTTAACTTGGGAGAGCCAATGGCTCTCCAACATGATATCGACATGACCGAGGTAGAATCACCTTCATCTAACACAATATGATGGATCGTCTTCCCACCAATCTTCCTGGCAACTTGAAATGCTAACTGGTGGGAAAGCCTCGGTTTAAAGTACTCGAGTTGGAACATGATTGTATTAGAGGAATCCATATCAACCGCGCCAATGGCAGCGAGAAGAGTCTTGCGCTGGTTGCGACACTTATGTAATACCTCTAGCGTCGACATGGCACAAGGAGCTTGCGCCAAGTCCTCTACAATGTTGTAGTTTTGAGCTGCCTGAGCATCAGGATTGAAAACTGCTTTTCGAATCGTGCTCTTAAGCGGACGCAACACTGACTCTAAGGAGGGTTTCTCAATGGTGAGAGAACCTGATGGCAAGGTGATGTCGGGAATAGAAGTGGAATATTTTTTAGTATTAATTCCAACGGGTTCCTTTGGAGGGACTAAGTCGTATGAGCATGAACGTGTGTTCAAGTTAACCGTCTCACTATGCATCATGAGAACATGCCTGTAGAGGATGTTTCTTCGTGTGAGGGAGAGGGTTGAGCAATCATTTGCTGGTTCCGAGTGGGGAATGGATCGCTGAGAACTGCGGGAGTGGGGTTTCCCTTGAGAAACTTCTGCACTTCGTCTCGGTGGAGACATTCCTTGGAGAAATGGTCACCACCACACAGAAAACAAGGATACTTCAACTTCCTCTTTTGTTTGGTGTCTTCAGGGATGGTCTTGGGCTCCTGCTGGTTAGAATATTTCTTAGATTTACCTTTGTTTTTCTTCTTACCACTGGATTTCTAAGGTGAAGTTGATTGAACAGAATTCACCTCTTCGGTGGAGGCAGGAGTGGGTGACTTGGTGGTGCTGCTACCATCCTGTGATGGGGATGGGGAAGAACCCTGAGGGTTGACGATCCACCAGTTTGAGTAGAAGGCTGGGAGTTAGGGGAACCAATGATGCCATCGGCCTGAGGTCCCTTAGGTGGTTTTGCATGGTTGTACGTAGGGCGGGGTGCATCAGGAACAATGTCATACAACATGCCAGTTTGAGCATAGACCAGGTCTAAGTAATGGGCACGGGAAATAGCATGTTCCTCGGTGACGGCCCCTCCCATGGCCACGTCTCGAGCTACGACGGGTAAAAGAGGCTTCGTAAACCATTCAACTAACATTTGATATGGAATAGGAGCCTTAATGAGACGTCGTCTCCTCCGCCACTCATGTATATGATCAGAGATATGAGTTGCGGTGGTTTGACGGAGTGGAGTCAAAAGGTCTGTACCAGTTTCGTAGCATATGGGTAACTGGAAATGAGTAAAAAAAGACATAGTAAGAGAACAGAAATCGAGAAAGGAGTGCAGTGGTAATTCAATATACCACTTTGCAGCTGGGTCGGTGAGGGTCCTTTGAAACAACCTTAAACAGATCGAGTCGTCGATCAAGGAATTGGATAAGCACCACAGATGGTAGTTCATCACATGGTTTTTTGGGTCTTCACCGGGTTTGCATCAAATTTGGGAATATCAGAGGGTAACTTGACCAGAATGGGTGTCCAATTATAACCGTGGAAGATGGGATTGCTGGTTAGATGAGACAAGTCAGGTAGGTCCAAAGTAGCCAAAAAAGGAAGTTGTTGGTTCGGCTGTGGATACTAATAGTATTGATATGGCATATATGGACCAATGGGACCTTGAATCGACTAATTATAAGGTGTTCCTGATGGAAATTGTCCATAAGGGGGTGGTCCTCTGGGGTTGGGTGGTGGACCATATGTAGGTCCGCCGCCATAATAGGGTGGTCCGCCTCCGGAAGGTGGGGATCCTCCACCGCCGAAATAAGGTGGGGGTCCTCTACCGCCGGAATAAGGTGGGGTCCTCTGCTACCGGAATAAGGTGGACCTCCAAGTGGGGGTCCTCCACCACCGCCGGAAGGTGGGGTCCTCCGCCTCCGTCGCCAGAATAGGGTGGGCCACCACCTCCGCTACCAGAATAGGGTGGGCCACTGCCTCCAGAATAAGGTGGGCCTCCTCCGTAAGGTGGGGTTCCACCACCACCAGAAGGAGGTGGTCCTCCACCACCGCCGAAATAAGGTGGGCCATTGCCTCTGGAATGAGGTGGGCCTCCTCCATAAGGTGGGGGGTCGCCACTACCAAAAGTTGGTGGTCCTCCTCCTCCTCCACCAGAATAAGGTGTCCCTCCACCACCGGAATGGGATGGTCCTCCACCTCCGCCAGAAGGTGGAGGTCCTCCCCCTCTGGAAGGAGGTGGACCATACGGTGGTGGGGGTGGTGGGGCATGAGGAAAAGTTGGTGGGGGTCCAATTGGTGCAACATTGAAATGTCCCCATGGAGTGTATGAGTTTCCGGGATAAGGTATCCCGTGGAGTACGTTTCTGGGATTGAGTTGTCCCGACAGAGGGTTAAGATAACCTGGATACACTTGACTCCATGGTGGTTGAGTTGGGTTGGACAGTCCCCCACCATGAGGCAATCCCATGGTGGATCCCACAATAGGTAAATAGCTTCCAAGGGAATGATCAATTGGCAATCCTCCACTTTAATTATGGCTAGAAAACGAGGTTTTCCCCCAGTGACAACGTGTTGACCGCTAGTGGATGGTTGAATCATAATGGGTTGTTGACTAATTACTATTGGAGGAACACTACGTGTAGTAAAACCAGGAGGAGGTAAGGAATATCCTCCCCGCGAGGTTTGGGGTGGGGGAGGGGTGGGTAATGTTCTAGTAGTAGTAGGAGGGGTGTTGGATTGTTTTCCTTCAACATTCTGAGTCCTTTGAGGTTTGGAACCGGTCCCTTGACTGAGAGGTGTACTCACAGGAAATGAGGGTTGACCAGGTTCATGAGTGGTCACGTTGTGGACGGGTGTCTTCGGTGAAGTAAGTGATGATGAACGAATGGGAGTGTATTGAAATATGGATGTCTCTAGGATGTTTCTCCTCCGTTATAGACTCTGGCGACGAAGTTCGCCATCGCGTTGGCATAGTTCATCCATGAGTTCATAGAATGGATCCATACGCTGGACATGGGAAGCCCAGAGAGGGGAAGTTTCAGTGCTCGGGTCGACATCCAAGTGGTCCCAATGTTGCCCGAGATAGGTGTCCCAAAAATATGCAGATGGACCAAAGGCTGCGGACACAAGGTCATACTGGGATGTATTTAACCATTCTATGGATCCAGGTTCTCCTGGCATCACGCGGTGGAAGGATGTGTCTTGTGAAGTGGAAGGTTCTCTCTCTTCAGCCCTTGATGGTTAGAGGTTAGTGAATCGGGATGAAACATATTCGCTCCAGATTCCAAAGTGGAGTTCTCTACTTCTGGTGACACAACCGTAACTTGTGCGTCCATACATACCCTCAAAATTACCTCTTGATTAAGGGAGTATTCGGGTGGTAAGTTCAAAATTATGCGGGACCTTCTCAAAGGTTGTTAATCCAGAATGACCGAACCAGAATTTCTCCTAAGGTTATACTAAAAAAAAGAAAAAAGTAGTCCAGAAAAATCTACACAAACTAAGGCCGCAAGCAAATTTATGTGATAGGTGTGGATTCAAAAGTCTAGAACCTCACGGGATTGTCAAGGCTTCACAACTCGTGATATAATCCAGGGTCCAACAGTTCTACTCGGCCCAATTTTTCAGAGCACTAACCGGGGAGGATTAGGACCATACCCCTGACCATATAACTCAACTACCTGATAGTACGTGCGTAGTATCTCCCCGAGTGTTGTTCTCGGTGTATTTCTCTTCCAAGACAGTCAAATGGTTAGCTCAGTTGGTTTTGGGAATCCTAGGAGTGTCTCCCGATATACTCAAGGTACGTGGGAGCTCAAATCCGTGTTGGTGTTGTCTAATACACAACCGTACAACAAGAGCCTTCATATATACTACCAAGTACGTGAAACACCTTTCGATATACTACCGAGTACGTGAAGTGCCTCTCGATATACCCTAAGGTACGTGAAAGAGCCTTCGATATACCAGTTGGTACGTGAAAGAGATTCAATATACCAGTTGGTACGTGGAAGAAATACAGTTCCCCCAGGATGCAATGCAGGAAAATAATGATAGCTACCATGTTTTAAGACACTGGAACACGTCTTTAACTTAACACACAAGTTACTAAATACTTTAATCTGGTTCTACCATTAATTTTATCTAGATAATTAGGTGAATGCATGAAGTGAGTACATAAACGTAAACATAATGCAAACCCTAACTACATGAGAAATGCATTTTTCCTTTTGATGCAATCTATGTACGGGAAGGAGAAATCTTTTTCAATGTTCTCACAAAACAGTAAATTTCAACAACACTCTCAATCTACCAAAAATGACAATGAAAGCACTCTTTTCCGTTTTCCAAGCAAAACATAAAAATCAACAACACATCAAATCCAAATCAAAGCACTTCTTTTGTCTTTTTCGATTAGAATGAACCTAAATGATGAAAAAGGAGAATCTCTATCTAGAGCACACTAACTTTTCAATTTTCGCAATGATAACCTAAAAGCATGGAAAATAAAAAATGCATATAACCTCTTCAAGCACGGAATCACTTTTGCAAAAATTTGACTACACTTGGATTTTTTAAGAAAATGAATGACTCACAATTCGAGAAAAATACAAATGACTGATTCTCATTCCAAACTTTCCAAAAGACTAATGAACGACGAATTCCAATGCGTGAAACAACTTTTACAACAATTCTCAAATGCACTTGAAAATGGTAAAAATGAAGCACTTTTTAATTTTTCCAATGATATGCCAAGACAAAAATTTATAACAATAATGCTTTTAAGTGTAAATGGCTGAAAAGAAAGACTACTTGCAACACTCTAATCACTCAGAAATTCTCAAAGAAATGACAAGCACTCCAATGTCCTAAAAACACAAAGAATCACTCAAAAAGATCAAATGCAAGCGAACCAAAGATAACTGAGCTTAACAAGGGTTTGGAAGCGGATCTAGCATGCTGGATAGATCCAGTGAGGCGATCAGGAAGAAAAAGATGGAGTGGAAGACCGTGGGGGATTGAAATTTCCCACCACTTCAATCGAACTCACTTGATAAAAAATACCCAAATACCAACACAAGCAAACCAAACGAAACAGTACTGAACAAAAAGACCTATGCCTGGAAGATACAGTATAGAGATGTTTGCTGATCAATCCATAAATCAAAAGGTTTGGAGCAAGAAACCCAAGCATCAAGTTGGAAAACTCAGCGTAGGTTATGGTTGGGGACAGAGCGCCCGGCGCAGGTTGCAAACAGGGGAAAAGCGTCGACGGCGCAGAATGTCAGATCGGCAAAAGTGCCTATGGCGCAGTATGACCAGAGGAAAAATGTGCTCCTGGGTGGAAAGGCGCCCTGGATGTACTGCCCAAGTTCTTCGGGTGACGTCGGGTGAATAACTCAAAGAAAACAAGGAAAAAACTCCAACCAATGATCAAATAAACGGACTGAGAATGGCTCAAAAGACCCAGAGAAATTCAGCAAACTCTCAGAGGAAAGAAACTGATGTTGAAAATAGGATTAAGAGGCAAAGCAATAGCTCATTAAGAAAATAAAAAATAACACACTCAAACTTGAAATCAAAACTAATGTATTCCCCAGTATGGTCGCCAAATTTGTTATTGGACAATCTACTCGAGCAGACGCGAGCCAGATCTCCCTAGTTCAATGTGAATCTAGAACAAATAAGGACATAATACAAAGCTACTTTCCTAGATCTAGTTAGAGATCGAGTGATAAACGTCTTACCTTCAGATTGTAGATCTTCTTCCGCGTTGTTGCTCCAAGTCCCACAGTCATCAGATCTTTAGCTGCAAGACCTGTCAAGACATATGGAAACGATACAAGCAGTAACACATGTCTAAACAATAACTGATCTAAGTAAACAGTTAAGGAAGTAAACTACCAAACATTATCAACACAATAAAATTTGTGGAAAGAGTTTATATTACTGTATAAAAGAGGGAAATACAAAGTAGATAGATGATCACAACCCAAGCCTTAACGCTGCAATCCTCCTCCAACAAGCCAAGCCAATGCCTCCAAAGGAAGTGAGGGTCTCCTAATAGATGGATAGGTATCTCCTAAGCTAGTTTCACCAGCATGTAAGTGCTATAGACTTCCTACCTTTGGAATGGAAAGGGGCCTTGTATCAATAGGACCAAGTGGATAGAGTAGGTTGAGGATCATGGGGAGAGGGCCAAGGGATCCTCCCTTGAGTTTAGGGAACCGTAGGACAGCTCACCTAGGAGTTAGGGATAGGGATCCACCTCATCCAACTTCTAGAACTCACTCGAAAGCTCCCTTTATCCCATTTAACCAACTCCAGCGCAAGTTGCACGAGGGAAACCTGAGTCAGGGGAGGCAAGTGCATGCTGTACACAGATACTCTGGGCCGCCGACGCGGGCTGGAAGAATACATTATGCATTGGCCCTAGTTGGGCATTTCTTGCTCAAGGACAATGTGCGCCGGTCCAACTGGAAATGTGGACAAAGGGCATCAACTTGCTCTAACATGACTTACTTGACCATGGTAGCTTCAGGGATTGAGGCACTGAGTTGACAAGGGACTCATGATGATGAGATTTAGGTGTAACAGGCAGATAGAGTCACTCCAAAAGATTCTTTAGGGGTTTCTCCTTACACCTTAGTCTATGGGAAAGAGGCTATTTTTCCCCCAAACATAATACTCCCTTCCCTACAATTAGCTCAGGCAGTTTGAGGATCCAATATCGAAATATTACAGTCACGAATTAATACTCTGTTGAAACTTGAGGAAGCATTGCAAAAGGCCAAAGATAGATTCAACCGTCACCAAGACATTATTAAAAAATGGTTTGATAAACGAAAATATGGCAAGAAAACTTTTGAAGTAGGAGACCTAGTTCTAAAATGGGATCATCCTCATGAAGAAAAGGGAAAACATACAAAATTTCAACAATTGTGGCTTGGTCCTTATCAGATTGTGGAGAATCTTGGCCCAGCAACTTATAAGTTACAATATTTGCAAGGGGAAAAAGAAAACCTCCTTGTCAACAGCCTAGCAATCAAACACTACTTTTCTTAGATTTAGGGAAACCTATTGTACATAAATAAATTTGTTGAATTTAGCCTTTTGTTTGATTTGAATGGTTTTCATCTTAGGATAGTTAGCTTCAGTCGTATCTCATGTTGTGTTGATTTTGCTTTACTTGCTTGATTTTGTTTAATAAACCCAAACTCAACTGTTGGAGTAGCATAACTTTTATTTTCTAAACTTGTAGAATAATATTTTCACTCACAGTTTTCTTTGTATAGGCTAGCTGCTGGTTATTTGTTAGGTTTTGTTTGATAGCTCAAATTTTCCCCTTCGCTATCATTCTGTCCCTTTGGATATTTGAAAATGATGATGATACCCTTATTTGATGCATATGTTGGACTGAACCAAACATTCATAAAGTATACACCAGATATGTCTTCATTGGTTGCATCTAATTGTTTTCATGAGAATGAGTATGAACATAGATGTGTTTTATGAAAGAGGCCACATTCCAAATCTGTTCAAACCGAAGAAAATCTAGGTCTGTAGAATTATGGAAATACATTCTTTAATTTCGAATGCAAGATAAAAATTAACAGCAGAAATAAAAAGGAATATCATTGAAGATACAATTAGTGTTGATACCATTAAACATTTTGGTTAATGATTGAAGAATTAAAATACTTTCATGAAGATTCTTGAAGAGTTGATAACACAGAGATGTTTCATTAGAATTTATATTCATCACAACATGACAACGTTAATACAAATGCATGAAAACAATTTTGAAATTCGATATTCCATAAACCACCGGCTGAAAACTTTTGATCGCACAGAAATCATAAATCAAATCTGATATCCGGTTGATATCTCTTACTGCCCCATAAATGTGAATGATAACTCCAAAATTTTACCGTTTGAAAGGCATTTTGAGATTGAATTTATGAATATGGTTTGAAATGTTTCGTTAACTGGCATGGTAATTTTGCAACAGGATTTGGTTATCAGTGCTCACCTTGGAAAGATATTTGTTAGAAGAATATGCACCAGCTAACTGAAGACTAAGGAAATGTCTCGCTTAAATTCACAAGGAAGTATTCGGTCACTTAGCAAACTAATCCCTGATAATTTCATTTCTATTGAGTATTTTTAAACTGTATGGTTCTTGTTTCGACAAACCTAATGAATATGATATCATGACGAAACAAACAACAATCAAGATACACCTCAAGCCCCTGATCTTTGTGCAAACTCTCAAAAGATGCTCCAAAATCTGAGGTATTGAAATTCCTTCTAATCCCCTGACAATACCTTGGCTTGTTCTATCCTTTATTCACTTTAGAAAATAGCTTAATCTTGAACCCACCAAATGAGCTTAGTTTTCTTCTTAAAACAACCCTCATCCTGAAGCTATTAGAATTATTTGGGAAGTAAGTGATGGCACACTAGGGAGACCTATTGTACATAAATATTTTTTGTTGATTCTTAACTTTCCATTTGATTTTTTTTATTCTCTTCCTAGATTAGTTAGTTTTAGCCTTCTCTCATTTTGGTTTGATCTTGTTTTGCTTGACTGATTTTTTCTTGATTGAAATAAAACTCAGCTCAACTTTCAGAGTGATATGCAGAAATCTGAACAATCTCACATGAAATGTTGATAATCACCAAAAGGATTAGAACTGGCTTCATAACAAAATGAATTCTTTTTGTAAAAACAATGTCATTAGTGATTTTAATTGTTGCTTTGTTTTAAAAGGGGAAACTTGCTTCATGTTTTATGTTGTGTCAATGTAAACCCTGTGAAATAACCACGATATATGAATTCTAAATTACTATATTGGGGCTCCACTCACTTACACATAAATAACCATCTCAGGTAGCCTACTATAATTGACCCATGGAAAGGAAGCAAGTCTTGCAGATGTATGGCAATTAAAATGATCCCACGCTACGGAAATTACAGCCAAAAATCTTATAATGAAGAGTCAAAATTTCTGAAAAGTTCATCTCCATCAAAGAAATGGTTTTGAAAATAAATAAATCCAATCAAGAAGATTGCCCATATGATAATTTCAAAAGGTTCTTCTCCGTCTGTGAGTATGACAAACAAAGAAAACTCATCACTCACACAAAAGGACATTATGGATGAAAGAACCCACGTCAAATGTTGAAGACTGAAGAAATCTATTTGTGAAAGACTCGAACAATAAAACTCATCAAAAGAAAGCATCTAAAGAAATGTTGATAGCATGGGAATGAAGAACAAACAAATAAATCCGTCTGTTTTTCTACAATCTTGTGGAGTCATATTTAGAGGTAACCAAAAGATGGGACTAATAATGAACTCCATATTATGGCCTCAGGAGAGTGGTTAGGAAATTTGGTCCAGGTTTCCCTATTTCCCAAATGAATTACCAATATGATTCAAGAAAGCTCCTCTCCCTGCATAAAACTTTAGCCTTTTAAAATCGTGGTAAAATGATAAGGGCACAGTTTTACAATCAGAATTAATAACAGACAAGCAATTGTGATCCTAAAAGGGGTTTGTTCAGAGATATGTGTTCACGAGCTAGTCATCAATTGTTGCAGCTGCAACCTGATCCCCAAATTTTTTGTAAAATTGTAGGGCCCCTCCTTTGATCTTACTTAGAGTTTGTTTTATCTTACCCCTAACACTTAGTTTTTCTTTAAAAAAAATTAACAAAAGAAAAGGCATTTCCGCAATTCTGCAATCCCTACTTTCCGCACTTCCACAATGTTGCAATGCCACAATCCCGCACTTCCGCAATGCCGCAATCCCGCACTTTTGCAATGTTGAAATCCCTCTTTTCCGTAGTTTTGATGGCGGATTTCGGATTGATTTTTTGATTTGTTGAATGGTCTCCTGCAATTTCGCTTGCCAGCAATCCAACATGCCGCTTTTCCACATTTTGCAGCCCAAAACCTCGACGTTCCCGCATTTTCGATTGCGAATTGCAGATTGCAGACTGCATTTCCAACTTTGGAATTGCATTCCGCATTTCCGCATTCCGCATGTCTGCATTTCCGTGTTTCCGCATCCTGCAGTCCCAATTGCAGATTGCGGATTGCGGGTTGCATTTTGGACTTTCTAAATTTGTCTTCCGCACTCCCGCATTCACGCACTCCTGCAATCCCGCAGCTCCGCATCCCGCATTGCAGATTGCGGATTACGGGAGGATGAATTTTGGGCCATTTTTTAAGCCTTTTCCGATTATGGGAGGATGATTTTTGGACCATATTTTAGGTCTTTTTCGATTGCGGAAGGATGATTTTTTGGCCATTTTTAGGGCTTTTTCTGACCTTCTGTCTCTATGTTAGTTATCATTTTCACACTAAAACTATATCATGGAAGCTTCAATCTTCTGATTTGTAAACAATATTGACACTCATATTTCTGCAATTCATGTTATCCCGTTACCACTTCGTTTGGAATTATTATGTGGGAAATGAGTTATTCTTATACATTGTTTTTGGTTGTTTCCTAGGGACGCATGGAAGTTGGAAGATGGCGGGCAGAAGAAGCACGGGCACAAAGGATAGATCGGGCAAACCAAAAACCGCAGAGGAAGCCGAAGTGACCATTCATGACGCAATGGAAGCTGAAGCATTATGCGCAGAGGAAACGATTGGCACAAGAGCCAAATTTGGCAAGCCAAAGGATGCAGAAGGACTTGAAAGGGTGTGCGCAGAAGAAACGGTTGGCACAGGAGCCAAATTTGGCAAGCCAAAGGACGCATAGGGAGCCAAAATGATCAGTCATTCAAACAAATTATCTTGTAATATAAATATGGGGAAAGGGTATTAGAGAAAATGACTTTTGTTGGTGAATTAGAGATTGGATACATTGTGTAAGAGAACTATTTTTCTGCTAATGAGGAAAGACCTGTTTGCTGGGAAAAGCTTGCACTGATTTTACGTGGAAAGTTGTGACTGACAGAGCAGAACTATTTCTTCTTTTATTTAAGTTCATGTTGTGATATCTTTCTGACTTTTGTTGAACTATTTCAATGATAGTGAATGATTTCTTTATCTATGCAAATGTTTATGTGTCAACAGAGTAATAAATTGTGTTAATTATAATCAAAGCTATCTTTGGTAATTTTATGATGGGAATGTGCATATTTTATCTTAATAGCTATCTGTTGGATTTGTATGAGCATTTTTCAGATTATTACTCTTATTTAAATTCGCTCCTTGCAAGGATAGGTTAGTTATTTTAGAATAGAGTTAGCTAATTGACAAGGTAGAAGCGGTAATACAGGAGGCTAGAACCTACGCATCACTTGTGTAGTTTTTTCCTGTCAATTATAGCTTGAATGCATTAGTTAGATTAGAAGCACTTGCATATTCATACCCTTAAACATAAAATATAAACGGTGGGTCGAGACGCAACCGGTACATAAATTAAACATACGCATATACGGTAGCCGGACCGTTAACCGGACGGATTCCCCATACCAAACAGTGAGTGATCTCATTGGAATTATTCATTGGAGAGAATCCCTATTGTCGATGCTAGCATTTTCTAGGCATCAACATTGCGGAAAACAAATTATAGACCATGGACATCTAATTGATTGCTAAAGCAAGCCCAAGTCCCAAACAAATCATAGACCACAGACATCCAAGTGATTTCTAAAGCAAATCCATGTCCCAATGGTAAGGACTTGCTACTATGCAACTTCACTTATTATTATTATTATTATTATTGATTATAAGTTTTTCTTTTATAATTATAATTATATCGAAATGAAACATAATTTATAATAAGTAATAAGAAATGTATTAGTATGTAAAATTGTAAAATAAGAAAGCATCATAAAAATCAAATATTATAAGGAAATTAAAAGCCATAAAAAAATGCACACTTATAATTGATGTCAACATATCATCTAAATGGAAAACAACATCTCTAACAATTAAAATGAAGAGTGCGATGACGGAGGATGCATGTAATTATATTAACATTAGGATGTGGATCGGTTGGAAGGTGTTTTTTTTTCACTATAGGATGTGGATCGGTTGGAAGGTGTTTTTTTTTCACTATAGGATGTGGATCGGTTGGAGGGTGTTTACAAAGCATAACGCCTAACATCAACATCAAGGCTTTCAGGCTTAAAAAGAGGCCCAATTAAACTATTTCTCGTCTGGTATGGAAAACCTATGGATTAATCGCAAGACAACCTTTCGATGAAATTTAATTTTTTTTAAAGAATGGAAAATAAAATATATATTTAGCTTTTTCATCTTGACTAACTAATAATGTACACTGAAACTATCCACTAATCATATATTTAAAGAAATACAAGTATAAAATCGATCATTAATTCATTCCTTAAGATTTAATAAATAATTCTACATGAACAGAAGAAATAAAATACAATATCCACTAATCATATATTTAAAGAAATATAAGTATAAAATCGATCATTAATTCATTTCTTAAGATTTAATAAATAATTCTACATGAATAAAAGAAATAAAATAACATATATACTTAAATCTCAACAAAGAATAGTCTTTATTTAGATATAGAAAATTACTCTTATAATATTAATATTTTATTTAGGGAAAGCTAAAACATATATCAAAATATTGCAAAATAATTTGAAATGTGTTAAAATCTCTTACTATACATGGACGTTGCTTGAAAAGCACAAAAGAGTCTATATTTCATAACAAATAGGTATTTATCGTTAGGATATTTAGACACTTAGGAATTAGTTAAGATCAACTTGGTATAATGTGTTTTTAGGTAAAGTGTATTTCTTTAGTATACATTAATACATATTTGTACTTATGTAATCCAATGGTCACAATATGTTCTAGAGATCTTATGGTTCATCTTCACCTTGATCTTAACGACTATTAATATGTGGCTTAACATCCCATTAGTCCATAGTCTCTATTTAAATAGCATGGAAGGTCATTTACTTGATGATCAATTGTGAGAAACTCATATGTAAAAAAAAATTCCTTTACTTAATATATTGCCTCAAGTAGCTATTTAGCTGGGGTCATGGATTGTTTCCCTCTTTGAGAGTTTCAACCACATAAGCATCAATGTGTTGATCTATGATCTATTTATGTGAATAGTTGTTGAAGGTGTTCGATCTTCTAGAAAAAACCTATGTGATTTGAACATGGCATCAGAGTGCTTATGAAGTTCTACTCCCATTGTTGATTAAGATCTTGAACCGATGTAGCCGTGTCGATCAAAGGATTTTTGGATTCTATTATTTATGTGTATTTTTGGGCTAGGAGAGTTGTTAAATTACATTTGGAGCATTCCTTTTAGTTGGAAATGCTTTTTGTTTCACTCAAAAAAGTTTTCATTTTCCCAAGATATGACCATTTTACTAGATCTGGAGGTATATTGTTTACATTTACGGTTTTTATTTTTAATTCTCATATTCTTTAACATTCTAGCTTGTATTTTATTCCCGATTTGTTAATTGTTCAATCTGCAATATTCCCTTTGGCATGCACTCTATGTGGATTCAGTAAATTAGAAACATAGCAGAAAGGGTTTTCTTTGTTGAGTATGCTCTTTGTCATACACATTGTGCAAACTCGGTAAACTATAAACAATGAGAAAACTTGCATTTTCGAGTAAGCTGACAAAGGACTAACCCCAAATATGAGAAATTTCAGTTTAAAATTTTTGTTTTTGTTTTTGTGTGGTTGTGTAAAGTGACTTGCAAGCCAAAAAGAAAAGTTTTTTAGGTAGGCACACTCTCCCAACAACAACAACACTAACACCCCCATTCTCCTCCATAATATTACTAAATATTACTTAACTCACTTGGTTGAAAGTTACTTTAACAAGTAAGAGGTCATGGGTTCAAGTCTTTCTTTTGTTACTTTTTGCAAAAGTTCGTGTTATTTTAATTTATAAAGTAACTACATTGTAAAAGTGCTTCCCACTTGTTTTATAAAAGTGGGTCATTTTTTTAAGCAACTTATTCGTAAAAGTGAGCTTATACACAAAGCTAGTAAGGGTAGGAATTTTTTATTACATTTTTTGCTCACGTCACCATGTGGATTAACCTTTGCTTGCCACATGGCTCCTTGGTTATTTTTTATACTTTTCTTCAAAAGGGCATAACTTTGATATATGAAGTCCATTTTCAGTGCCATTTTTTTAACTGCCCTTTTTTTCAAAATCTTTGCATCCAGACCATCAATTTATATACATTTGAATCCACATTAATTACATATTATAATATGGTCACTCCAAGTAATATTTTCTTACTAGTACAACTACTACTCATGAAGAGCCCATATGGAGGATGTCGTAGAGGACATTACCTAATAACCTTGGGAAATGAAACTTCCCACACTAATGCTAACAAGAAACTAAAATGGGACGATAAAAGTGATGAAGCCCATGGTTTAATCAGGATGTCCATCTCTAATGAGTTATGATTCCACCTCCAAGGAATTAATGCACTAGATGCAGTTGGTTAAAAGTTAGCAACCGTATTTGGTAAACATAATGAGATCTCAGGTCACCAGATTGAAAATGAATTGGTCACTCTAAATCCAAGGGATTTTTCTTGCATTCAAGACTATCTATTTAAGTACAAAACCCTTGGATTCTTAGTTAAATAATGCAACATAAAACAAAGACAAGCAATGTATTTAGCATATTCTTTCTAAGCTTGGCCCTACTTATTTTGTTTTTGTATCTACCTTTTACTCCATGAAAGAATATCTAGGGACTAACTATACATAATCCTCTCTTGAGTCCTTGTGTGATGCTTTGATTCAAGAGAAAGATAAGTTATTACATCTTGGATTGCTCAACAATGCCGATACATCTAGCAAATCCTTAGTGGCATAACAAAAGGATAAGTCCAAGCATCCCAAGAAGAAAATTCCTCACAAAAATAAGAAAAACAAGTCCCAAATGATCTCAGTCATCTCATCCTTCCAATGATGACAAAGGAACCAAATCATAAGGTAAAAAGACTAAGCGTCATTGCAATTTTTCCAGGAAATATGGTCATGTGGAATCTAAGTGTTTCAAGAAGATGGCAACCTTGGAAACATTAATGAAGAAGCACAACATAAACCTTGATTCTTCTTCTACCTCTACGTGATTTCATGGACATGCACTTTCTTATTCTAGTGTTTCCTTCAATGCTTCTTCGTCTTCTTCTTCTTCTCCTAATGAGTGGCTCAATGATTCTGAAGCATCTTATCATATGGATAAGGATAAAGTCATTTTTTTCTCTAAATCAATGTAACACCAAACAAATATTTGTTGGTGGTGCTAGATCTCTTAATGTTGTAGAATATGGAATAGTTCATCCGGATGATGGTCAATTCAATGATGTATTATGTGCTCCAAGAATTTCCTGCAATTTATTGTCATTATATCAAATCACTCATTACGGTGAAGGTAAGACTATGGAGTTTACACCTCACCAAGTTGTAATCAAGGATTTCAAAGATCTTAAGCATGTCATAGCAATTGTAATTGTTTATGATATTACCAAGTTGTACAAATTCAACAACTTTGGATCATCACATTTTCCCTCAGTTTTTATTGCTCATAGCGATGACTTGAGAAAACTTTGGCTCTAGCGATTTGGTCATTTAAACTATTGCTCATTGCAAAAACTATGTAATCATAAAGTGGTGACTGGTCTTCTTCTTGTCTCTTGCTGAGATAGTGTTTGTCCCATTGTGTTCTCAGAAAACATCATTGTGATAGTTTTGAAAAAGTGCCTCTTCGCACACCTCAGTGCCATTGCAACTTGTTCACAATGATTTGTGTGGTCCACTTCCTTTTGCTTCTTTATCTAGCTTCAAGTTACTATTCTTAGGTTTCATTAATGACTTCTCGAGACACACTTGGGTTTACTTCTTAAAATTTAAGAGTGGATTTTTTGACATGTTCTTGGCCTATAAGGCCCCTTGTAGAGAAACAATCTAGACATCAAATACACAAGTTAAGAATAGATCATGGAAGTGAATATGTAAACAACAAATTTACTAGTTACTGCTAGGGTAATTTTTAAGGATTTTAATTTTGGTGAATATTACAATAAAAAAACATATTTTATGTAAATATAGGCAATATTAGAGAGTAAAAATGACCAAATAACGAATTTATGTTGTGAAAAAATGACCAAAATATAGCTAATTAGCGAAATTTCGCCCCTAAAAATTAGCCTGGTTACTGCACTAATAGGGAATTCAAAATGCATCATATTGTTTTGTACACACCATAACAAAATAGTGATGCTATGAAAAAGAATCGCACAATAAAATAAATGGTTAATTGTATGATCCAAGCTAGGGAATTGTCTTCAATTCTGGGTTGAAGCCTTTAATTGTATCAATTACATAGTCAATCACACTCCCACCAAGGCTCTAAAAGATATAACAATGGAAGAAGCATGGAGTAACATTAAACTAGATGTCAGCCACTTTTGTGTGTTTGGTAGTGAATCATGGGCTTACATTCCTGGAAAAAAATGGAAAGCATTACAGCCTAAGAGTGAAAAGTGCATATTTGTTGGATATTTAAAAGATGTAGAAGTTTATAGACTTCTTCAACCAAAATCCAATGACATTATTATTATAAGAGATGTTAAATTTGATGAAAATATCTTGGCCTATGAACCTAATTCAAAGTCTATTCCATCTTCGACTAACTCTCAACTTCTTTGATAGTGTTCCTACTCCGACTTCTTCTTCTAATGATGACAGTGAAGTTGAAAATCCACCTCCACCTACCAAGTTTCCTCTAGTTGCACCAAGACAATTGCTTCCTATATGGGTTTGTACAACATGCGAAGCTACTGGTGATCCCAACTGATATCAACATCGAAGATTCCCACAATTCCAACGAAGCTCTTCTCTTTTGGATCAAGCTTCAAATAATCATGATCCAGAGACATTTTTAGAAGCTTTTGTCCATCTAGAGTGGGACATAGTGATGAATGAAGAATATCGTTCCCTAATGGGAAATTATACTTGGGATCTTGTACCTCTTTCGAAAGGAGAAAAGATTTCCAGATGTAAATGGGTCTATAGAACTAAGTATGCATCCAATAGAAGTGTTGAAAGACTTAAGGCAAGGTTAGTTGCCAAAGTATTTTTCCAAGTTGAAGGAATTGACTACAATGAAACCTTTGCCCATGTCGCGAAAATTAACTCCATCCGCCTTGTTCTTTCCCTTGCAGCTTCAAATAAATGGGACGTCCATCAAATGGATGTCAAGTCCACCTTTTTTCTTGTGGATTTGTAAGAATAAATTTAAATGGAACAACCTCCCGACTATGTTTAGAATGAATCCAACCTTATCACCTTGTTGTAATCTATGGGATTACAGGAGGTTACCAGCAATACATCGTGCACATGATATAAAAATATATATAATATCATACACACATAATGAGAGCAAGAGAAACAAAGCAGAGGAACAAGGATCTTTATTATCTCAACAAAAGCAGCATGTACAAAAGTACTACTCTTTATCTTCTAGCTCACCGGCCTATTTATACATGTTACAAGGTAGTTAATCAGTTATAAGTGTCTACTTGGTCGGCTAACTTCCCGACCCACTGGACCGACCCAACTACGGTTGGTCGGGAGGACCTAGTCAATGTGTCGACTAGGCTCCTCCAACATATCCCTCACCAACAAGACCTTTCTTCATCCCAAAGAGAACTGACAGATGTAGGAGTACAAAATTTGTTACATAATGATATATGAATACATGTACAAAAAATTCTAGGGTTGTTGTATACTGGATGCGTTGTCCGACGGGTCTTCTTCAACACAAGATTCTACAATTGCTTTGGCCAATATGGCTAGTCATCCTTGGAAACTTCCCAAGTATGCAGGACCGACTGGGTCAAGGATGGTGGTGATGACTTTAGATAAAATTGCAAATTTCTTTGTTACTAAAATACTTTTGATGTTCTATAGGTCAGTTCCCATTTGCGATGTTGTGTTGTGGCGGCTTGTGACGGTCGGCCTATCTAGTCTTTTAGGTGGCCAAATTCTCTTTGTGCTAACTTGGTCTACTTCATCCATTGATCTTCTTTCTTCTGGAGGTTGACAAGGCATTTCTATTCCATGTTCAGTTAGTTGTCCATAAGTGCTAGAGTTGTTGAGTCTTATATGGCCTTCTGTTGGTATATTTCAACAATATTACTCTGTTTATTCCCCATATCCACCCAAATTTTCCCATAGTAGGAATGTCATTTGTTCAATATGTGCGCTGACATATTAGCCTGTACTTGGCATTCCTTTCGTTGATTGGTTCTATCTATAAATAATTTATATTGATCAGTTAATAAAAATGTGGTCTCTTGTTCATTTTCCTAGTTCTTTTGATTGATGACATCTTGCAAAAATGAGACAACAGAGCTAAATAGGCTGGAAATATGGTCAAACCACAAACCACAAACCAACAACAAAACTAAACTACAAAATGACAAATCATTCCATTGGAGCAATCTTACTATTTTAATGAACTAGGTGCATAAACCTTACAATGATAAAAATAACATGTTACCTCATTAAGAATATCACCAAGTTATGCCAACCATAGAAGAAGACCAAGAGACAAAACCTTTAGATGCAAAGTGATAGTATTTATCTCCAATGCTCAACAACAATGAGAATGAGAAGTGAGCTCTCTTATATAGGAAAAAAGCTCAACTTCCTCTACAATAAAATAATAATAAGTGTCAAAACCCTAGATCCATCCTAGGGATCCTCCAAAATACATAAAATAAGGTTTAATCATTTACAAATCCTCAAGGAGAGAGGGCACCTCCATCAAAACATGGTCAAATGGTGATAAATTGTACAAGAGATGGCCCAAAAAGGAGGGTGCTCCATCACAAATGGTCCAAAAAGGCACATACGACAAAATTATAGTGCAACACTTTAAACGACAATTCTAAGTTTACCAACTTTCTTATTATTTATTGGATTTTCTATTATAACCACTTTTCATAAATCTTGTGGCCATTCTGCATCCAACGGACTTTTCAAAAATTGTGTGGCCATTATGCATCCAACAGTGTTGAGATGGCACAGTTCTAGGTACTTTGTTAAATGATAAATTCTCATGACGTTAGGATGCCCCTCCAAGTATGCTAGGAACATGACAAAGTGTAGTGCTCCAAATATATATGTGTCTAATGATCATCCAACATACCAATCAACTCATAGAATGTGTGTAAATAAAATCACTCTAGTGTAATACAGTTAACCATCATCAAAACTTAGGCAAATGTTCATCTAATATGACAGTAATACACAAGATATAAGTTACAAACACACTTTATCTAATAACTCAATGAAAATAATTTGACTCATCTAAGTCTAAGCCAACATGTGTGACCCTTAAAAATCCTTTTACATGTGTTGGTCCTAAGCCAACATGCATAACTTAGCTTACTTAAGTCAAGTGAGGGTGTATGAAGTAAAGTACGTACATAGGGGAGGAAGGGAGTCTTTGTGAAATAATCATCATAGTAACATGAGGGTGTTGGTCTATACTTAACTTTTAATAGTTAGGTTTTTTATACTTCTTCCACTTGTGTTCCCAAGGAGGTGTTGTCATGGGTCATCCATCCTTGTGCCTTCATATTGCAATCCCTTTATTTTTCTTTTTTATTTGATATTTCATTTACTTGCATTTAATTTATCCCTTTCCTTGGCTTAGTCCCATTCTTGTTAGATTTGGCTTAAACAACCTGGGGCAAGGGAACCTGGCTTTTGCAATGTGGAGTATCTCCCATGATTATTCCATTCGCATTTTTGCATGTAATTTATTCATCAAAACCTTTTTGGGAGCACACAATACTTTTTTAACTTTATTTGAGACATCCATACATTGGAATAGTAATGAGATCATGTATTATTATCAATGATGGACCATTCACAACGGGAAATATAAAGGAGGTGGGTGAATTGGCTATCGAGATGAAAAATGTCTAAGTAATATATGATGAGATGGATGAAAATCACTTGAAATAGTTCACCAAGGTACAAATTAACCTTATACTAACACACTTATTAAGCTAGAAAAACAACACTAAGGTTAGACTTAGAGACAAACAACAATTTAAATATATGAGTCATCATAAAGCATACATGTAACATCTCATGCTAACATACCATCATATCAGAAAACATGCTCAAAGTAAAAGAAGGTTAAAAAATATCACATCACTAGAGGATCAGGAACAGTCTCCGACTAGGCACATCAAAACGTACGGACCATCGAACAAGGCTGAATGACCTTTGACCCGATGATCAATGGTGGGGCCAAAAATATGACATCAAAATATTTGATCAAAGTCGACCCTGTTGAAAAGGGGGTAACACAAGGCCCAAGAACCATCTAACATGTTGGAATAGTCTTTGACCAATGATCTATGGCAAACCCACAAATATCCTCTCTGACAAGTTGCTTGTGATGGAATCACTAACAAATTTAATCATCAAGTCACCCCTATTGGTATAGGGGTAACATAGAGTATTATTATGTTTAAATGAGTTAATATGTGAGTGGGATAATTGTTTTTATTGTTTAATTTCAATCTCTTTATGTGTGTGTGTGTGCGTGAATTTTAGGTGTTTTTTATTATTTAATGTCGCATGTCAATTCAATGTTGAGAATATATATAACAAAGACATCAACAAAACTCTATTCGAGCAATTCCAAGTGTCTTTGTACTTTAGACCTTGCATGCCTACAATGATGGTGACACCATTTAATGATTATGTGAAGTATGAATAATACATTGTTGAATGTTTCTTCCCCTCTAATTAAATTTTAGACTTAAATGTAGATTGAAAAATATTTTCAATCTAATTTGCAATTAATTTTGAATTATTGAAAGCATACACATGGTCTCGTGAATAAATAATGTCAAAATTATATAATTAAAGAGATGAATAATCATTAAGCTTTCATTGGTTTTCCCCTTAGCTAATATGTGAGTTGCATAGATGTTTCAATTGTTTACTTTAAATATCTATATATAGATTAAAGAGTTGAATTGTTCAAAGTATACATGTGTTTTCATGATAAGATAATGTCAATACTATAATTAAGAAGATAAACAATCATTATGCTTTCATTGGCTATCTCCTTAGCTAATATGTGAGCTGCACAAATATTTCAATTGTTTACTTTCAATCTCTTTATATATAGAGTAGTGATGAATCGTGTATACATATTCCAAATTGAAACCCAAACCCACACCCCCATTCTCCTTAAGGCAGATATCATTGACCATGTTCCATTCCACAAGCCTTTACCCAATGCCTTGAGGTAACCATGGGGGCATTCGAAGGTAGGCATTGAACTTATGCCATTACCAAATCATGATCCATGTGTACTATCTAATGGATCCAAGCCCACTCCCGTGTTCTACTTAAATTGAAGGATCAAAATGGTAGTCACTCGACAATGATGAGCAGATCATGATCCATATGTACATCTTATGGATCCAAGCCCACTCCTATGTTCTACTTAAATTGAAGGATCAAAATGGTAGTCACTCAGCAATGATGAGCAGTTGTAGTGAAGAATTGCTTGTATTCTCAACAAACATTTTCGTCCTTAGGGAAGATCTGAACCAAGTTATGGGTATCGATTTTGAGTCACTTTCCCATGACATGTCACCGGAATGACACCATTAGGGTTGATCAAAATCCCAACAAATCTGTCAATCGACATCTCTCATGTAACATCATCTCCAAACGTGGTTGTTTTAACAATATTCAAGCCCCTCTCAATCAAATCTAAGAACATTCTTAGATGTAGTTAGGAAAAAAGGCATCCCATGTTTTTAAGCAACTTAGGGTTTGAATGTGGGGAGTTTACCATGGAAATGTAACACTTCAATTTTGCTGGCCTTTGCAAAAGTTATTTGTGCAAAAATTAGATGTCATATAGAGAATGACTTGATTTTTACACTGAACAGACTTTGGCCAAATGGAACAACATTTTTAGAATGGGATTGGTAAACATTAGACTTAGGATTTTATTATCAATTTCTACACGAAAGGATTTTGTATAATTTATTTTAGAAAGACATGAAAATACAAGATTTGGAGGACCATATATTTGAGAAAGAGTTACCCTTTTACTACAACCATGGTTTCTTGAATTTAACCCAATTACCATGATCCTATCTTCAACTCTCATTTGGGTGAGACTCCCAAATCTCCCCTTTCCATTATGGAAAGAGGTAATAATGCTAGTTGGAAATTCCTTGACCCAGTTTATTCTATTTGACAGTAGGAAACTCTTCACTTACAACAAAATATGCATAGAGGTGAACATAAGAAAATGTTTCTCAAATAGAGTAATCCTAAGTTGATGAGATTTTCAATGGAAACAAATTTTGAATTATGAGAACACAACTTCTAGGTGTAATTCATGTAAAGAAACTGGACTCTTAGTGGACAATTTTCATAGGAAAACTCAACCCCTTAGTATGATCTAGAACCAAAGATGAACCTTCCACAAGAGGAGCATGGTGGTTTTCTAAAAGTAAAGAGGGGAAGAAGGCCCATATGGAATTAGAGACCAAAAAAAAAAAAAGTAAACAGGTTGTTTCTTAAAAAAAAAAGACCTAAAGGTCAAAATCATAAATCAGAGGAAGATGGATCCTCCAAAATATCCTTGGGTAACAAAGGAAGATTTCAATGTAGGAGGTAATTCCAAAGGAATAAGCTTGGACTCTCGCTGAGATGGTTAAAAAATCAAATGGAAAAATTATATCTTCTTGTTAAGCTCTCAGCCTCGGATTCTCAGTTTCATGAATCACTCATCTATTGATCAAGGGTGATGCGCAGAGGTGATTTTGAGTTGATTAATATCTTCACTCTACCTCTCTTAATCTATGTATCACATGGCATATAGAAAATTATCTGCGAAAGCTAGCTGTTCTAGCTCTTAGCTCTCATCCAGTAAGTGTTTTGATTAGGATTCTGATGCCAAGATGTGTTAAAGATAAGGTCCTACTCTCTATAAAACAAATCAAGGCATTTCTCTTTGCATTTGGCAGGAGTCTGGGGGACTACCTCTACGTATTCATTTTTTTCTTTTAATGGAGAAATAAACATTCAACATTCCCATGTGACATGTACATTATGAGGTAGATATGTCATTCATTATGCATGATGAGAAACATTGGTTTGATTAGTCACTTGACTAAATTGTAAGGTTGGTAGATCTGCTAATAGCAGTCGATGTAACAGTTAACCATAAAGGATGGAGAACCAATTACAATAGTTTAAAATTTTTAAGAAGTATTCATCTCAGCCAACAATATTACAATGAAATAAAGTACAACGAAATTTAAATATGTGGGGATCAAGAAAGGAGGAACAAGTACCATTGTTAAATGCAAAGGGGGTGGTAAAGGTGCCTCTAGCAGCAAGAAGAATATCTTATTATTGGGGGGAGCCACGACATTACAAGAGGGACTGCAAGAGGTGGAAGTCCGAGTATGTACATCTCATAGAGAATCAAGTCAAATTTAGGAATCATGAAGGTGCTTTTGTCTTCATGTAAAAAGGAGGCATCTACCCTAAGATGGACACTTACTGTTTCACTGACATGGTGATACCAGAGAGCACATGCAAGGTGGCGTAGGAGGCTAGCTGGCTATGTACAATTGCAAGAGTTGGGCATAGTGTGGATGGTACATAGTATCGGTGTACGTATAATTTAAATGTGTGAGCATATGAATGTGGGCATATTATAATATGAAATGACATATATATAGCCCCGAGGGGTAGTTCAATTGGTTGGACCTTCCGAGTCCAAGATCGAAGTAGTTGAGGTTGGAGCTTCAAATCTCGAGGTCCCTCGGGGTTAGGCTCCCGAACTTGGAGCCGACAGGGTGAGACCCCTTCGGGTGGGCCCCCTGAGAATTATTACCATGGATGTAGAGAACCCTCCATCTTCCAAGGTTGTGAACCACATAAAAAAATGAAATGACATGTATAATATGAAATGTCATGGCCTATGAAAGGCACCAAAGGCCAGACTTATAAATAAGCAACAGGTGCATCTACAAAGCTCATCTTGTTTGTTTCGGAAGCTACATACTTCAATTTCCTGGAGCCCTTTGCCTTTCCTAAAACCCTCATCGAAGGTTTAGGAACTACACACTCTCTTGTATGCCAGGAAGAAACAAAGGAGACAAAGAAGTGGCAAAAGATAATGGACATTTTATTGAAAATTGAGATTAGCTTTGTACATACTTTTTATGCCTATTTATAACAATTGCTCAATTTTGGTTTTTCATTAGGCGTGACATTTTATATTCTACCTGTCATTTGTTTATAGTTGTTAATTTTTGTTTATAGTTAAGATATGGTTTTTATGTTTATAATTTTTTAAAATATATATGATACTATTTTTTTTATTTAGTTACTATTAAAAATCCCAGTAAATAAAAGCTAATTCAAATCTTTATTTTTAAAGGAGTTAATCACTTTCTTTATATTTAAAGTGTTGTTGAAATTCTAAATATATAAAACTAAACTAAAGTATGATATATATATATAAACTAAATGCATATTATTATGAATTTTAAGGTATATATAATATTTAAAAAACATATTTTATAAAAATAATAATAGGTATAAATAATAGTGTGCAATTATATCTCAAAAATAAAACATATATATTGTATTAATTAAAAATATATATGTTAATATAAATAAAAATAATATATATATATTGTTTGTTATAATCACAATTTGTTTTAATATATTACTACTATGTCAAAAGAAAAAAATGTATATTAAAGAAGTTTATATTCATATAATTTTTATTAATTAAAAACGTATATTTATACATTGTCCATGTATTATAAAAAATTGTATATATTAGTGCTAAGTTAAAAGGAAAAACAAATTATTATTAATTCATAAAAGTGTTTTAAACATATATATGTCATTGTTTTCAATAATGCATTGTAGTTTTGAATTACAAAATAGTAAAATAGAATGGCATTTAGAGTTATGGATGAACAATTCAAATCAAATATTAGTTTTATAATCTTGTAATTTGGATCAAAATTTAACATAATAAATCCTCTTTTAAACCCTAAAAGTTAATAATAATGGATAATCTCTTGTATTATTAAACATACATACTACGAACTAGCTTTATCGTAGCCTATATATAGAAATAAGTTATAAGTTTTTAAAATGGTTTGAAAAAAAAAAGTTTGGTCGTTTCCACTTTATGGTTTAACATGCATAAGAAATTATTCAATATAATGTGTATTTTGTATATTATATTAAATTTCCAACCTAGCAAAATTTAGTTGGATATGATGTCTAGCAACCTAGCCTGTGTCCAGTTTAAAAAAAAAAAAAAAGATTATAAATGCGTCGTTAGCCGCCGCTAATGTGACATAGGGTAAGTGCGGAGCGGAGACTATAATGATTGTGTTCAGACTAGCATTATGCCCCCCTATATTTGATTGGGAGCTCGAGTTATAATGATTTCTATTTATATTTCACATAGATCCAAAATATGAATGATTATTTTTTATTATGACTGATGATTATGTGGAAAATAGGGTTTTATGTTGTACAATTGTTTGGCTTAGAACTATAATTAGTTTAGGTAAAAAATTAATGAAACTGTGTACTTATAATTAATGATACAGTGTACAAAAATGATAGTATTCATTATCATTAATGAAATTTCTAGTGCAAAGACCACATATCAAGCTAGAAAAATATTTTGAATTTTTTAAATTTAAATTATTATTTTATTTAAACAATTTCACATCCAGGCAGAGGTAATTTGTCACTTCATAACCTTTAACCAATCATAAAATAGAAATAACAATTTCCAAATATTCAACAAAATAATTTATATTTTCAAAATATTAAATTTAATATATAAATATTACAAAACATTGAGAAACATTATGAATTTGTTTTAGGATTTAATATAAAGTCAAAGTTTATGGTTTATGGATGACTAACTAATTGCTATATTCCCTACCTTGGCAGGGACCAATAAAATCACGGGGTATGTAGGTGGGATGTCTAAATCAAAAATTTGCACATACTAAGTAAAGAAGAACACTGTAGAAAAACAAAATATGCACATATTAAGTGAAGGAGAAGTGAAGGAGAACAATATAGAAAAGCAAAACATGGACAAACTCCAATTCAAGTCCTCCATAAGCACAACAATACAAAAATTACTCACTGAATAGACACTGCTAACGAATAAAGGCTTTGAAATGTAACTAAACTAAATATTCACTAGCTGCATTATACCTCAATGTAAAGCAAAACTATTGCATCCAAAAGTGTGAAATTTAAAACACGATGGTAACATTCTGTTGGACAAAACAATAATGCGAGATAAAATTGTTGCAAATATTACAAAATATAAATTAGTGAGAAAAAAAGAAAAGAAAATCATGTTGGACAAAACAATAATGCGAGATAAAATTGTTGCAAACATTACAAAATATAAATTAGTGAGAAAAAAAGAAAAGAAAATCATGATCTGCACATACTAAAAACTTGAGGTAATGAATACTACAAACAAAATATTCTTAGTGAAATTAATTTGGGGAAAAGAAATATTGCCCTACCTCCACCTGTCCACAGTCTTACCAGAAGCAAGCATCGACCACGATCTGGAAAAAAATAATTGATCTTATAGCAATGAAGTAAATGAAATCTCTACTTCACAACTGACAGGTTGACCAGAAAACCAGAGAAGCTAATAACGAACAGCCCTCTATCCTTTTAGCCAGCATGAATGGGAACTACACGACAGGAAACCCAAAAAACCAGAGAAGCTAATAACGAACAGCCCTCTATCCTTTTAGCCAGCATGAATGGGAACTACACGACAGGAAACCCAAAAAACAATATCCTTTTAGCCAGCATGAATGGGAACTACAGGACAGGAAACTCAAAAAACAAAAACAGAAGTCTAGATCAAGACAAGCCTTAAATAATGAAAATATATATGTCCCAAGATGTCAGGAACATCATGAAACTGATTGTCTTTTATAGTCAATTCTAAAATTTCAATATAATTCAATCTAAAAGTTTAAGCTTCAAATGAACAGCTGTGCATAATCAAACAGACAACATATCTCCTAATAATCTGAAATGGATTCACATCACCCACTTGTGACTTCAGGAGAGGATGGATTTTCAGTAACAGGAGAAACAATAAGCGAACAAAGTTAATCAATATATGAAGGTACTACCAAAATGGCAATGGCAAAAACAGAGGCAGTAAAATACAATGTAGAGACATGATGGAATGTCTCCACAACATACAAGACATATTTCATGAAATAAAAGCAAACTTCTACCATTGTTGGATCAAGCCCAGATTACCATACCACAAATATGATATCCTAGATAATTAAAGTTGAACCCGTGACTCATATATATTGTAGAAAAATTATTCCCAGCTGGAGTGCTACATGGTATGTACAATGATTCTTCTTGACCACCTATTCAGAGCATTGCATTCTGTCACAGATAACATACATGGGGAATTATGAAGATCACGTGTTTGTGAAGCTTGCTAAACAAACTATTCCACAACATTGCATTTCACTTCTACCCCACTGTTTCTCTACTGATGCTTCTTAGATGTACATAACACATCTATACTATAATTCTCAATCAACTAGAACTATGCTTCCTGCAATAAATTCATCATTCAGACCTGTTGAGACAAGCATCCAATAAATAGATAACATTTTATAATGAATGCAAACTGAAATGAGATTACAATATAACCATCATAACTTGGACAATACAGACTCAGTAAAATGTTCTGATCTAACAGAATATTAAGATTGAAATGTAGCCACTTGTTTAACTACACAAGCTTCAATCTCCAGAGCTACTTGCTAGAGAATCTATAAGGATTTGATATCCTTCTGGCACAGAGGCTTGTGCTTGCACACATGCTGCTAACTGAGGAACATCTGCATTAACATCAAGATATTTTGCCAGAAGAAGCAATAAGTGAAAATCAGATATACGTTTCACATAGGATAAATTCTTTGTCCTGTCAAGGTGATTCTTTAATGCCCTTAGGGTAACAGGAGAATCTCTGTTCTCAATGGGAAATGTTGTTGACAGGGGACCCTGCAGAAGATAGAAACCAAAGTTACACACATGAAATGATAAACATTAGACCATACCAAAAACAATAAGCAAAAAAGAACATTGAAGCGAAGCAACCAAACCACACATGTCTAAAATGTTAAAACAATTGTCCGAGCACTACTCTTAATGAATTATACACGGTTTCAATAAAGCAAAACATGCAAAAAATGGCTAGATGATTAGGTCAAAAAGGAAAACTATATGAAGGTACAAAAATATTCATGGAAATGTTAAAAACGTTTTCCAAACAACAGAAATACAGAGCAGCAGAAAAAGAGACTAAAATCCATAATGTGGGAGCAAAGATAACATCAACAAATTGAAGGAAAGATAGAGAAGGTTCTCAATGAGAGTTTGTGTTAATAAGAACTTGTCAGAGGTGATTCTGCTCAAAAGATCTATCAAGCAAGGGTGTCCTTCGGGCCCCTATTTGTATATGTTTGCTTTGGATGCATCAGGATATCTCCTAGAAGCTGCGTGATTGCAAGGGATTATTGGAGGCAATCTCCTCCCTAATGGAGAACTCAATGTGAGTAATCAGGCAATATGACAGAGGAATATGGAACAACATAAGGTTGATGAGAATCTTGTTTTTCCAAAAAGGGGCTGTCAAGAGGATAAAAAGCAGGATTGACAGTTCAACTTTCCATAGGATTGGCATTTTCCACAGGAGATCCAGATTCTCTTGAGATTGAGATTAAGGCAGATACTCTGGCACTGCCTGCTTATGTTGGGAGGGGCAGTCTGTATAATCCTAGCATGGTTCATTGCTTTGTAATATGTATGCCTAGATGTATATTTCTGTACAATAATGTAATATAAGATGCATTTCAATGTCTATCTATCTAATTATAAAGTGTTTACAAAGGCAATTAAGCCTTTTTCCATATGGAAACCAGTCATATGCACATGAACGAGGCAGATCCCTATAACAGTTTGTTGTGAACCTAAACACATCTTTATTATGCAAGTAAACCGATGTCTATATAAGCTGTTTTATCTGTCAGCTCATTATTTTCTAATAATGTTCTAGTCCTGGATATTATATTTCAACACTGTAAAAAGCCACTTTCATGTAAAAAGGGCCTAGTTATCCCTATCAGTAACTTGGACTTCAAGTTGGGGTTTATTTCTCTCTTTGTAAATAGGGGTTTCTCCCATATTATGACTTTTTACTTCAACAATCTAAGTAACAAAGTTCTCATTGGAAAGCTCTTCCTCCAAACAGGTGCAATCCATTTGGGCCTGCATGTGCCCCCAGTATTTTTTGTGCTTTTGGCTCTTTGGTCCTTTCTTTCGAGATTCACTTATATCATATTTCCTGCTGTTATTTTCAATTAGTTTTATAGATGGCACAAGTAGTGTCATTTTGCATACAAGAATGCTGCATGTTGGCATCAAAGCACTCATTTGAGATTCGAGAAAGCAGTCAAGCAAGAATCCAAAGGGAGGTCGCAGAGACCGTGATGTTGAAAATTGTCAGAACAAATATGTGACCAAGGGAGAATTTGGTGGTATGCTTCTAAAGTTCACTGAGGAAGTTAGCACAATTCTGAATGAAAGGGATCAAAACCCTCTGCTGAATGAAGGTTCTTCACATCACTATGAAACACCTTGAGGAGAATGAAGGCATGATTGGAAAAGAAATGCCAATCAAAATCTTTCTTATAACCTTTAAATGAAGATTTCGCAATATGATTTGTGTGATGTTGAAGTGCACATGGCCAAGTAAAATTAAATGAACCTTCTGAGTGCAGAACATTCCTAACCAAGAAGACAGGAACACCATTTTTGAAATCAGGATGCATGTGGATGCAGGAATGCACCACATGTAAAACAATTAGAAATTTTAGAAAACAAAAAATTCTAGTATTATAATATATATATATATGTGTGTGTGTGTGTGTGTGTGTGTGTCTTCAACCTTGGTAGGTAGTTTGAATTTATGTATGATGACTTTGTTACCGCTCCAACTAGCAGCCCTTCGCAAATCAAGGCAATATAGACCTAGTGCTAGTGATGGTAAGCTCGGGAGAGAGTTAACCCAATGTCACTACAATCTAACTTCTCAACATTTCGGGTAACTCCAAAACCCAAGGGGAGACTCTAATTAGTGAAAGATACCTACAACCACCAACAAGCCACAAATACCTTGCACAAAACCTTAATAGCTATGATCAATGCCTTATCTATATGATCAATGCCTTATCTAAGTCAAACAATATCAAATCTAGACACAAGAATCATATATAAATGAAGTTATTCCTTTATCACAAATTCTAGATAAAATCACGCCTTTTGAAGCAATTTCACATCTCCCAAGGCATTGTCACACTTCCCAAGATGGGCACTCCAAAAAGTGCAACCTCAAGGGAAAGAGGACAATTGGACTAGGGCGAACTTGAAGGGTAAGCCAAAAATACTAAACACCCTCCAGTTCACGAATTACAAGGGTTACACGAATCCCAATGCACTCCCTCAAAAGAGGACGCCCTCTAGGGTTTGTGGTTAAAACCCTAGGATGAATTTTTAAAGTGGACCAGAAAAACAAATTCATGGCTATTTTTGGATTTTTTGAATTTATTTAGATTTTTAGGGTTTTAACCAATAGTCAAATATTTCCATGCATAAAATAAAATAAAACATGTAAAATTTGATAAAAAGAAGAGAGTTGAAGGATAGGGTATTAGATTCTTGCCTCAAACCCTAGGGCTATGAAAGATTGAGGCTAACATCCCTCCCTTAAGATGGTTTCCAATACTTGCAACTAGGGTAAAACTAGCAACCTCTAGGGTTAGGTAGCGAAACCCTAATTAGGGCAAATATAGAATTCCAAGGCCCAGTGGAACAATGGAGAGCTCCTTGGTAGGAAGGTTTCCTCAAGCAAGTAGACAAAATGCTAGCAAACAAACCCTACCTTAATCCAAAGCACTTCAAGAATGACATTAAACTAGGGTTAAGAGATAAACTAACCAACATTAATCAAGAATAAGCAAGGAGATGCACCTTAGGTCACCCTTGAGCACAAGTTATCACAATTATTCTTAGCATCCACTTAGCATGTGACTATCAGACCCTAGAAATCCTTCCATTCATCCTTCATGTAAGAGAAAAAGACATTCAAAGAGAAGAGCGCTTAGCTTCAAATACTCTCATAAACCAGTAGGAAAAGAAAAGAATACATAATGTGAACCCTTGTCCATGATTTACAAATGAGGTGAGGATGTCTTATTTATATGAGAGAACCCTCAACCTTTTACAAATTTGAGACTACAAGTTAATGACAAAATATTAAATTTTAGGTTATTGCACCCACAAACTTGGGGACTAAACCATACAATGACATAAAATAAGGATAAAAATGCGCAATTAAGCTCCACCAAGTGCAAGGTGCACCAAAAGGAGGACGTCATGCCCCAACTAACCCCAACAGATGCTTGTCCCTCGACGCCCTCCTTTTTTAACAATGTAGGCTTCTTCTTTAAGGAATGATGTCATGGGTCTCGAGCCTAGGAGGAGGGGTTTTCCATCAAAACAATAGGTCCAAGTGGGAAAAAGTGGACAAAATGAGGTGTACTAAACCGAGTATGACAACCCTTACATGTGCAATCACCTCTACAAAGCAAAATATGAGTGTGGCCATGTGTCCTAATGGACCCATCCCAAGAAGCACCGGACACCAACCCAAGGCCCAAATGGCCCAACAAGATGGGGCACTTCCACCCATCAAGAGGCAATCAACAATGCCACTTAGCCAACACTTCCTGGGATGAAAACCAAGAGGACCTTCCATGACCTAATCAGGGGTATTTAGCCCCAAAATCAACACTCTACATAATATAGCCCCACAAACTTGGCCTTTACGAAAGAAAAATATACCCCTCTAGTACATCTAGAAGAAACACATCAAACACAAAGGCATAACAAACTCTAAGGTCAATATGGAAGAAGACCTAGTAGATTACTTCGAAGAGGAAGAAGAAGCATTCCAAAGATCTATTTTCAAGACTAGGTACGAGCTAGTGGAGGTTTGGAAAGGGTCAAAGGTTTTTTGTGATGACTATACCATATATGAGTCATTAGACCTTGCTAAGGGATAGTCTAAGACTAAGGTTGATAAATTGGTGTCGTACCAATCTTAAATGATGTTAGGATCGATAGGATGTTCATACAAGCATCTTTAGAGGCCAATTAATGTCAACCTTTATGGAAACCTGACACAAAGAGACACATTAATAGATCCATCTCAACATTGAGGCATGATCAACAAATCTCATTTCTTCCAAGGTAGGAAGAAAGCGAATACTGCAAGTTGAAGGATCCAAAGGAGAAAATAGGGTTAGGGTTCGAAGATCTATCGTGGGAGGAATTGGTTGGAGAGGGTTTAGGAGAGCCCGTGGCTAAAGAATTAGTTTGGAATCTATCTAGAGGGAGGTACACACGAAGATGGAAATGCATGAGAACGTGTAAGGAGAAGGTCAATCTATTAGTGGGTGAAGATGTGGGATTAGAAGATACCATGAACTTAATGAGTCAACCCATAACCAACCATGTCATGGGAAAATCAATACCAAAAGGTAGAAAGAACTAGTGGTTGGAGTAGAATTAGTTATGGTTCTTGGAATACTTACCAAAATACCACATTCTGATAAGAGGATGGCTTGCCTTCGAGTTCCAATGGAAAACTGATGTGGAGAAAGTTTTAGCTCAAAAGTGGTTTTGGGGGCCACCATACCTTGATATTCGAAGATGGAAGCTATGGTTTGATCCAAGGAAAGAAACCTTGTACATTCACATCTAGAGATGGAAGTTAGGGTTTAATCCAAGGAAGAATCCCTGTACATTCAACGCATTTTGTGTTAAATTTCTTGGCTTGCCAATGGAACTATGGAATAAGAGGTGCTAAAAGTTTTAGCAGATGGTATAGGAAGATTCATTGCCCTAGAAGAAAAGTTTCACTATGGAATAAGAGGTGCTAAAAGTTTTAGCAGATGGTATAGGAAGATTCATTGCCCTAGAAGAAAAGTTTCACTTAAAAGTTGATAGATATGTAGTAAAGATACTAGTCGAGATCAACTTGAGGGAAGTTTTACCAAAAGAATTGGAAATTAGGTGGGGAAATTGGCAGTTCGTTCAAGTGTTTGATTATTGGAAAAAATCCCTTTAGTCGTTTAAGGTGCCATGAGACAGGCCATGTTTGGGATGATTGCCACTATTTGGGTAGAAAATGGATAAGGAAGGAAAAATAAAAGCTCGTAAATCCATTGAATCATAAGATGAATGAAGAAAAACCTTTAGAGGCAACGGAGGTCTCAAGATTATAATGGAAGACAAGGGGCCAAACAAAATTCATGCAAAAGAAGTCAAAGCTAAAGAGATCAAGGGCTCTGGTGACCAAGAGATCACAATAGATGCTGACAAGGTTCAGAAAAAGGACGTGCCCATATAAGAAGCAGAAAAGGCGATAGAAAAAGTTATGGACATTCTTCTATCTAATTTAAATCCCACTCCCATTCGAATTGCAATAAATCAGAGGAAAGTTTGGATAGAAAAGTTCCTATCTCAAGTTGTTCTTTGGATCAGGAGGAGGGGTAGGAGACTAGAAGGATTCCCCCAGTAGCCTTGTAGGAGATATAAACTACTCCTCATGTTTTGTTTGGTAGAATGTGATAGAAAGGATCTTGCAAGAAAAATCCTAGAGGCTTCTATATCCCAAGAGTCAGGGGATTACTCCATGGAAGATGATGGAAAAAAGGGGCTTACTCAAGAGGCTTCAATGGTAGAACATTTTTTTATTGGAATTTTCATGTTTTCATGTCGTGGGTGCCTCAAAAGTATGCAATATGGGTATGGGTTGGATGCGGAATTAAAATCCGCATCCAACGAGTGCCCAAACTTGAAATTTGGGTAAACCGTTAAGGAGATATGTCAAAAATACGATAAGAAAAAGTAGTTTTTTTTCTTTTTCCTCTCTAAAATTTAGAACTCTTATTTTATTTCTTAAAAATATTATTTTATTATTTCCCTTAGGAGGCCCATTTTAGACCTCAAAACTCCCCTAATGCACTTTGATTATATCAATCTTTTGGGTGATATGTGATTTGGTACAATTATGCTTTGTTCTAGCTCTTTGAATCTCTTGGGTGTTATAGATTAAGTTGTTTGCAGTGTTTCGGTAGCTTGTAGAGTGTTGCCGCCGGATTAACACACCTGGTTAACGCAACAGAAAATCTATGTTGTTGCTCGGTGTGCCCTTGGGGGCAAGTCTCGAGTAAAGGATGTCACCTGATCTTGACTCCTTCATTTAGGCAAAACTCCCAACGAAGCCAAGGGGGTTAGTCCCTAAGGAAAGTTTCTAACGTCTTTAGAAATTCCGGTGAAATGGTTAAAGGTGTTTATGTTTTTAGGAGTTTTTAAGTTTTGATTAGAAGGGTTCCAAAATAGACTTGCACAAATGAATTAAAGCCTGCTTTCACCAACAAAATTAATATGATTGCCAAATAGATGCACGATATTGATATGATATTAAGCAAATGAAAATTGTATGATAACCAATGCCTTATGGAGCCAAAAATATCAAATAGTAGAGCTGCTGAAAAGGGAAAATGTAGTGCAAATGTCTCTTGGTTACTTTTAAATTATTATGGTTTGAATCTTGTTAGGGAGAAAAGGGGGGGACTCCCGAGATACCGTGAGGTACAGGGAGGAATGTCTGGAAATTAAGATTCGGTGGCTCCTCACAAGAACATGTGGGTTGGAATGGAGTCTTGAAGGTGGTGTTCAACACTATACCAAACGAGGGTATAGCCTAACTGTGCCTTGAGGTCACCTCCCAGTTGGTCCCACGTCCTCTGGAGAATTTCCCCACACAAAAATTAATCAAAGTGTCGTATTTTCACTTATGTGAAAGGGTAGTTGATTTTATTAAGTGAATATTAAATTAGATGTGAAAAAATTAATAAGCAGTTATCACCGTTTCTGGTTTCCCACAGGCCCAAGCAAAGTGCCCGCAAGGGGAAAGAGCATAATCCGTCTCTAACTAAATGTAAATCCCAGTTTATGAACAATTGTATTGTGGAACAAATGCTTGATAAAGTAGATTGCAAAAGATGGAAAGATATGGCTCACCAAGTTTATGCGTCACTTTCTAATCAACCACCACTAATCGGCGATGCCTTTAGGTGGTAGTGAGAGCATACTTCGTGGCGACCAAACTGGTTTTATTTCTACTTTACGTTTGCAAAAGGTTAAATGAAAAATGAAAAATTATGAAAACGATTGTTAAAGTATACACCCTGCAGTTAAATTGTGTGTGTGATAGTTGTGTTAGAAAAATTTATCCACGAAATTGACACAAGTACAAATCCCCCCTGGGGGGATGGGGTGTGGGCGCTGGGTATCCCACTACTCTCGTTTAAATTTTACAAATAAAAATGAAAAAAGAGATGCTCCTTAGTCCATTTTACTTGGATCTAAGGGCTTACAGTGATATACAAATAAAATACAATGAAATGGGTGTCCACCAAGGTGTTTTTTGCACTTTTTGGTGGTCTTGGTCACTCCAATCCTTCTCTTTTAAAGCGCAGACCTGCTAAATTCCAGCGAGCTAAAAGTGTTAGAATTTGATGGGAAAGATGAAACAAAAATAATAAAAAATAAAAAATTGAAAATATTTGTACTTAGAAAAATTGGAAAAAATTGCTAAGTGAAAGTACAAATTTCTAGCTTAGATCTAGTGAAAGATAATGTTTTTTATAATACTTAGATCTAACTAATTAAAAAAGCTTTAAGAACTATAGATCTAGAGAATAAGCATGAAGCAAAGTGGATCTACTTCTTAAGCAAATTTGTAAAGCAAAAATTGAAAGAAGGAGATTTTGTTTGAGAAGATGGATGAAACTCTTCAAGCCCAAGCTTGATCTCTTGCGTTGGCCTTGAAAAATCCCTGAAAAAACAAATATTAGCTTCAAAAATATGTGCCGAAGAGAGGAGAAGAGACAACCGAGTTCTAATCCCCTTTCAAGCTTGTGATCTGCACAACTAAGAAGAAAAAATTTGTATAAGATGAGTTAGATCTAGTGTGTTTGAAGAAGAAAAATATAAAGAGCCTAAATACAACCGAGTATAGTTGGTTACTCCCTAATATTTCAAAAGCAAAACAACAAGTAAGCAAATCAATCGCTGTGAATGCCTACTCTAAGAACTACTAAGCTAGATCTACCAACAAAATGAAACAAGAAATGCTTAATTGACAAGATATCACCTCATGAAAGAACAAGCATCACATAAGCACAACCATGGACCTCCAAAGTCTTCAACTTGCATTAATCAAATAGCATCAATAGCACAATGGGCAGAGGTTCTATGCATCCATTTCAAATGGAGGAGCAAAGCCTGCCTTATATAGCCACAGAGGAAGAGGGGGCACATTCAAGAGGAGGGGGTCCAAGTGTTGATCCAAATCCAATCACAATCCCATGATTCGAGTGATGGAGGATGAGAGGGCAGCCATATGGGAGAGGCGCCCCTCTCTAAACTTTGGAAACTCCTCCCACTAAACATAAGCTTCCACGTAAGAGGAATCCACCCACACGTGAAGGATGGCGCATCCTCTAATTTGTTTTTTATTTCATTCATAACTTTAGAATATGTGCTTGATCCATCATTTGGTTGGTGTGAGGTGGCTGCCACCTCATGATAGGGGCACCCCTCTCACCTTGAAGCCATCACCCAAACTTTACGAGCTTGCATGGGGAAGCCGCCCACATGAAGAAGGGAGCGCACTCTAGCTTTGACACACTCAATCGCTCATGTTTTGACTTTATAAAACATGTGTTGTCCACTTAACTAAGTCACCTCTCTTAATAAACTATCAAGCCACACTTTTCCCATAATTTTTTAATCAATTTTTGACTTTTTTTTATTTTTGTCACTTAGTGCAATTTGGGCTTTCTTATAGCATTAAAGTGTCATTTTGTCGCATCTTTAATGAATAATGCTCCCAGAGGCGACGTAATCACCCGGAACATAGAGAAAGTGGATCCTAAGGTAAAAAGGATGCTCTGAGAGTCAAAACGAGCATCCCCACGCCAAATTCTGCCTCCGGACCACTCTTTTATTACAATTTGAATTTTTCCATTTAAACCATTAAAAATGGTCTAATTTACGAAAAAAATTATTTTTGCCGGAATGAACTCAAACTCCTAGGGGGCTTAGTGCATGTCCATACGACTTATTACTGATGGATAGCATGTAAAAAATACATAGACACATAGACTTTAATAACCTCCCTAAGATCGACCACCATGGAAAATACTCCAGCTTTGGAGGTGTTATCACACAACTTGTAGTTGCCCCTAGTGGTATGCCATCCGGGACGGTAGAGGAGATGGACAACTAAAGAGGTGACCCAAGAGATGCCACGGTTCCCAATGCAAGGTGGGAGTCATGTCAACCGAGGCACTCTTCACTTTAGATCTAGGTGAATCAAGACCTAGGGGGAGACCCTATGACGAATCAAAGATGATTGGACCCAAACAAAGGTTCCTAGGGATGAGTTAATAGTAAGTTACGGAAACCAATGCAAGGTAGAGTGGACCTAGAAGTTAAAGTATGGTTGAAGGTGGTTTGAGAGATGATTAGTGTTTCAACCAATGTATGATTTAGGCCACATGATGAGCTAAAGAGACAAGATCTAGTACCATGTATCACACAAGTGGGACCCACTTTCTTGGGATATGTGAATGACTCAAATGGGACCCACAAGATGGACTTTTAGGGATGAAATTGGTACTAAGGGGCATATAATGAGTAGATCTATGGATCTAAGTTGAATTTAGGAGTACCCACTTACTAGATCTAAGGTTTGACACAATCCCCAAGGAGTGCGATTTGCTTAAGGAAGACTAGTGCCTTGTTGGATGGGTTAATGGAGTCAAAAGATATGTCAAAGTGTAGATCGGGACACCTAGAGGTCAAGTCAAGTGGGCTAATTGAGATAAAATGGTTGGATCTTGCTAGATCTAGGATTTCATGAAATGACCTAAGTGGACCACAATCTCTTAAAATAGGGAATGTTATCCCCAAGGCAGATCGTCACAAAATGATACTCTAGATATAGGTTTCAAGGTATGCCCGTTCCAAATCCACTGAAATCTCAACTACCCAGGTCCTAGAAGTGGGCAAACTCGGTCACCCAAGGAAGTGCGACCTTGCTCAAGGAGGGCTAAAAGGTGGATAAGGCGTGTCAAATCAAGTCCAATGGCCACCAAATTGTAGATCCAAGTAGTTTAGGCAATGATCTATGTGGATCTTGAAAATTAACTCAATCCAAGGGTTAGATCTTACTAGATCTGAGTTTTAAGGTGCCAAGTAGTTCAAAAGGGGGTTTTAATCCCTTAAAATGTGGAATGATGCCCACAAGGTAGAAATCACCCAAGTAAAAGTCTAGGGGTAGGTTATCAAATGTGTAGATTGCAAATCAAGTGGGATCTCACCTACCCACATGCTAGATCTAACCCAACAAGCCTCTCCAAGGAAGTGCGATTTGGTTCAAGAGGGCTATATTGCCTTGAAAAGTGTGTTAATTTTAACCCAATCACCACCAAACTATAGATCCAACTAGGGGTGGATGCTATAGAGGTGGGTTCTTAAGATCTTTTCAAAAGCAAGGCTAGATCTAAGTCGATCTAAGAAAAACCAAAATTAGGGTTTTGATTAATTAGGGTTTGTGACCAATGAAGAGAGAATGGATGGAAAGAGGCACATACCTTGTAGATCTTACCTCAATTGCTTGTGGCCACCTTGCAAACTGATAGCATTCTCCTATGTGTATATTCAAGAGTGAGATCCAAGAGCTCCAACCAAAACGTCCTCCTCCAAGATAGCCAAATCGTCCTCCTCCTACAAGACAAGATCAAAGAAACAAGTCAAGTAAGATGATTATGAAAATGATAGAGAGATGTAATAGAAAGCATCAACTATGTCCCGAAGATACAATAATGATACTCCCTGCCACAAGATCAACCCAAGAGAGAATATGTGGATCCCTCCAACAATAACCCTCAAGAAATCGCCCTCCTCTCCATCAATTCGACTTTCCTGCAATAAAACTAGTAGAAACACCAAAATCCACAATGATACATAGAAGAGATACTGTATACTCAACATGCAAGAGAATCCACAAGACAAGAGAGATATGCTCCACAAAGAAGTGTTCTATTCCAATGTTCCAGAGCTCCGAAGGTGAGCTATACAATAGGGGGTCTCCTCCTTATATAGGATAATAAAGACCAAAACCCTATACCACTCTACAATACTACATCAAATGAGTGGTTGAGATTAAAAGATCTCAATACATGATCAATGGCTAATAATGAATCATAACAATATATCACATGGATCACCCAATATAATGATGACACCCTAACTAAATGGTACAAAGTGAGGATGACGTCATCCACTAGAGGGGTAAAAGTACAAAAATCCACCTCATAATGACTAAGACATGACATAAGAAGCACATGGTGGGGCTAGGAGGCATCAATCCTTACTAGCTCATCCCCAAGGCACAATAAAATAATAAAATATGTCCAAGATAATATAAATGATCAAATCTGTCCTCAAAATTTGTGACAGACAAGCAGTAAAAGACCTCCTGTGATCGCTGTGGGCCTACCCACATGGTGAAAACTGGCTGGATGATAGTGGGATCACCCTAGAAGACCTCTGTGAAAACCAAATGCCAAAACCTTGCCTCAATTGCCCAAATCGAATTCCTCAGTGACCACTTTATCCCATTTTTTAACTGCCTCAGTAATTGTGAAAGTGCCAAAACTGCCTCCTAGGGCATCTGCGCTGTCCAACTGAGCCCACCAGGCTCTCCAGAAGGGGGGGTAAATGGTAATAACAAGTGGTTGGACCACCCCCTCCTCATACAGCGCCCTAGGTGAACTGGCCTCTCTTGGCCCCTGCTGCTCAGGCTGGGAAATCAGCCCCAAATCTGGTCAACAAGTGTAAAACTGCACCAATCACTGTCAGAAGTGCTCGGAACTGAAAGATAAGTGTCTCATTGGATCCAGAAGACCCAAATCCACTAGGAATGTGTACTCATACACCATGGGTTGCCCTAATGGACCAGCTATAGGGTCCACCATATATGGACAGTGTATAATCTGGTGATCTGAAGTAATAAATAAAACTGTTGAACTGCATCAATCATCATCTGCATCATGTGTCCATCATATGATATCATCATCAAGTATGTGGGACCATCAATCATCATCAATAGGTATATATATATGGCCCACATCATCACGGATCCCAATAATATACAACCAAGGATAAATCACATCAGTAGACTAAGACATGCTTCTCTAATCATTCTCACAGCCAAGCTCAAAGTATAACATCCATTCAGTGGCATTAATCAAGTTAGCATATTCCTTTGTTATATAAAATTACTTACACAATAGTTCAAATGACAAACTCACCCATTGGACATGGTCAAACTGCTAGTGAAGGATGAAGGATAGGAACAAGGTTGGGCCAAGGGGTTGACTTGTTTAACCTAACTCAAAAATACTTTGGACTGGGAGAAGGGGGAAGCTACAAACTCTGTGCTGGACAAAATAACACGGGGGATGGTTGTGCCTCACAAATGGATAAGTTGTTTAGAGAGTGCTTATTCAACTTAGGCATCATGTCTACATCAAGTTGATCCAGGTTCATTAGGATCATTCAATTTCATTTCATGGCCTTTTTGGCCTACATAACCCTTCGGATCTCAGGTGTGCTGAAAAGCAAAACTAGTTGCAGCTTGCATCCAGGGCATGTTTTCATATACATATAAGGTCAGCAATTGTTTAGATATAGCTTTTAAGAACCATTGCTTTTTGGACCTTTCTTATACTCTTCGAGGAGTATTTTTAGCTGTTCATCGCTCTTGCCCTTTTTAGTTTCCATGGACGAATTTTAAGTTTCCATAAGTAGAACATGAGCTTTCAATTTTAGCCAACAACATCTCAAGTGACTAGGGGGTGTTAGAGCCAATGCCAAACATCGGGACAACCGACCAGAATGATTTAGGCCTACAATCCAACTCACCAAAGGCAAGTTTTGTCACCAACTTAGAGCCGAGACACTGAACATACAGGGATGTGGTCCAAACACAGAGGTCAAGGTTTAAAGTCCTCAGTATCAGAAAGTCAAATGAGACAGGTCAAGGTTTAAAGTCAAATAGGAAAGTCATGTATGGATGGAGTCAAGTGAATATGGAGCCGACACTAGCAGAAAACTGGTGTCAGGAAAGACCATATCTATGTAAGGTGGAAAACCAGTGGGTTTTGTTAAATGACCTAAATGTGCAAACAATTGTCCCTTTTATGATTTATAGTTCATTTTAAACAGTTTGCCACATCAGGAATAATATACCAAGTAGATGCTGTGATCATGACTAAATCAACAAGATAATAATCCACAGTCAATGATAAAACATCCATAGATCATACAACATCATCATAGTAATAAACATCATATACCATCTGAAACACTGCTGCAATACATCTCTAAGCACTGAACTGAAACTGTATGGGATAAAGGGTCACATCGGTCATCAAATCTGAACTCTCAAGGCTCAGCCTTGACACAAGGTCTAACATAAGTCTAAATAATACACTGCTCTAATCATGAGTGATCACAAAATATACAATCATCATAGCCATGCTCTGAATAATGGAAGCTCTGGAATGTGTAGATATCTGCTAAACAAGAATAGTAGCCCTGCTACTATGGTGTGATAACAGGAGGTATGAGTGAAAAACTCAAGAATTATACGCCACTGAAGCACAACGCATAATTCCTAAGGAAAAAAACACTCTAGAGTATCCCCTTGATGGAAAACCCTAAGGTAGGCCAAGTCTTTTACAAAAGTATCATGCTTAGACCAACTTATTACAATTTCCCCGCAGCCCGCAAGGGTCTGAACATGCAAAATTTACAAAGGGCCAAAAACATTTGGCCTGATGGATCTTGGAACACTGATGATGAACAATTTGATTGTTCAAGTCTTCAACGGTTCACTCGGAATCCACTAAGTGCAATTTAGTGGATAACACAATGCACTTATTTTGAATTTCTTTCACCCAAGATACACATTCACTCCACTTATTTATGTCAATTCATTGTCGCAATTATCTATAGTACTTGATCCCAACCACTTCAAATTGTTATTTAAAACTTATCCTAGCTTTTTAATTGTTTACAGACAACTCAAGGACTTAGTGCTTTTTGTGCACTGATTATCTTGGACTTAGTGCAGATTTATTGATTAGATGACAACATACACCTTTTAGGGACACCCCCTTGAGATTGAAAAAGCACCAATTCTAATGGAGAAGCATACAGTGGTGACAAGGCTAAGTAGCCTATAATTATTAGGCAGGACAAAGCTCTATTCCTTCAAATTTGAATGTCCTATTGCTTGGAGGTGAGAACAAGCAGCAGTGTGTGTGCAAGGCATTAATTGATCTCAGCTGGCAAATCCACCAAAGTTTCAAACCCTGTTTAAGGAAGGAAGGAAGATGTTGCATAATGTACTTGGCAAGGAAAAGATGATATAATGGCAAGACATGGGCAGGATGCTAAATCCTCATGGTATAATCTACTTCACATCAGAAAAAGAGAATATGACCTCAATGGCAATTTTTGAGTTGATGCAAACATCATTCAGGCCAAAAAAGGTTTGTACTTTGTCGCTTCACCACAAAGCATTCAATTCACAGTTTTATTTCTTCTTGAAGAAGATGTGCATTAAAGATATAAAAACAGCCTACTATGTTGCCCCGGAGATAGGAAAATTTGTCATTAATATTAAGAAAAGGGACTGGAATGGAACCATTAAAATAGGAAAGCAGCAAACGACCCCTACTCTGTTAATGTTTTAGTGCTAATGCATTGAAGTGTTTGATATGGTGCAAAGAATGTGAGCCTCCTCACCTAGAAGAGACCTGTTAGTTGTTACTAGTTAAAAAAATATTGCAGTTGATTATAATGATGATGAATATATTGAAGAATACCATGTGACTAGTGCATCTAACTTTCTTTCAAAGAAATCATCAGCTGAGGATGATCCAGACACAGGTGTTAACTGTTGTGAATACTCAACCTTTACTATTAAAGACCGTAATTTCACTTGGGATCAAAACATGGGATTTGAAGAAGATCCTAGTACTGATGAAAAGTTGGTATGTGATGCTGGTTTTGACACTTGCAATAATGTCCTCTCTCTTCCACCTTGTTCTTCTAGTGAATCCTATGAAACTATTGATGCGAACAGGCATGAGGAAATTCTTGGGCCCAAGGATATTCAGCCATGTTTCCCTGATTTTAAAAATGATAAACATTCTGAAAAGGATCATGACCTAGAAGAAGAAGAAAATCTTGATGAATTTCTGCAGGTAGAGCAGTAGCAGTGAGCAACACTTTTCTTGAAGATAACTCGGAAGATGCTGACTATGATAAATAGTCGGCATCTATCACAGAGGACTCCACGATGAAAACTGATCAGAGTTGGATAACATTCTTAAAGAAGGCTTGTGTGAAGACAGGAGTTACACCAAGGAGATATAACAAGTCTACATATTGTACAAGACTTGCTATGTGATGATAACTTGGAAAATGATAAAGATGTGCAATTTTTTCTTCCTTGTCTTTCTAGTTCTAATTTGCATAAGATTAAGGAAAATAGGAAAGCAAGTGATTCTCCTAGGTTCGATGAGAATAGGCCTTGTTTACTTGATGCTTTATCTAAAAAGGAATGTGGATGCAAAGAAAAAAATCCATGAGCTTAAGGACACAAAAAAAAAAAATTCTGGTCTGCCACATGCTTTCAGAGTCTCTCTCAAACCAATGTCAACCAGTGAGGAATGTATGCAATAACAACTTCATAAAATAACATATTTATGATGTGCCCATTCTCACATATTCATTAGGAAAGTCATTTTCAGTATGTAGAGGCAATAGGGATGAGGGTTTTATTTTTTATGAGAAAGACCCTATCTATGATACAGATAGTGAAAGGTTTGAAGAGGAGACAGCAGGCCATGAACCATCGAGAGATTTATTCCCCCCCCCCCCCCACGGAGAACAAAACAGAGGATTTTGTGATGGAAGGAAAGAAGATATTGCAGATACAGATCCATGAAGCCTTCAATCATTTGCTTACATTTGGAGACAGCAGTGAGAACACAGCAAAACAACCTCAAGAGTCATATGATTTTAATGAAAAAAATTAAGTGGCTCCGTGGAAGAACACTTCTCAAATGTTCCACAATGTACATTGCAGCAGTACTGTTCTTCAAAACACAAGGGATCATGATGACCATATCCAGCACAAATTTATAGAGAATAATTGTCAAGATATGCTAGTACAGGAAGAAGATATTCATGGCAACAATGACCAGCCAATGATAGCTGTTGCAGTTCGGAGTCAACATTCATATGATGGCAGAATGTGGATTTTGTGCACTTATGGATGCAATCGCTTTATGACAAATGGAATTCGTGCAATAACCATTTCTTGGTTAATGTGTGGTTTTGCCTTTCTAGTCTCCATTTCTTGCATGGTCATGTGCAAGGGAAACTCAGACTGGCTAAATTGGAAATATGCCTATACTTGACCATCTGTCTCTCTGATTAGGTTAGGGTACGTAGGATAGAATTGTATAAGCTTCATCACAGCAGATTAAACAATCGATCAGCTATAATAAAGTATGCAAAATTTTGGGCTATGCTTCACTTTCTATATTTACAAAGTCAGTTTGGTTTTCATTTAGGTACTTTTGTCACAGCAGCAGACCTATGCAAAGGGTCAAACATAATGAGAGCAGAGTCATATCTTCCTGATAGGTAAAATTAAAGCAAAAATACACATTCTACATCTATACGTTTTCTTTTACAGGAATAAGCAGTATCCAAGGGAAATCAATATTTATGCAGCTATCAGCAGAGGATTTTGTGTTGCTGACAAGTATCTTGGAGATTCTAAAGTCCTTCAAATCCCACAAGGAGATTGTTGTTTCCATATGGAGCCATTATTAGCCCTTACACTACCACTTCAAATTTTCACAAAATTGGAGGCATTTCGAGGAGCTTCCCTCACCCTATTTGGGATCTACATCGATGAGCTAGATTCCTTATAGGATCACATTCAGGGATGCGTTGGGTGCCTTCTCCACCAAGTCTTGATCTCTATCCTACTCTTCACTGACGACGTGGTCCTCCTGGCCTCATCTCCAGAGGGACTACAGAGACAACTAGATGCCTTGCCCCTCTTTAGCAATCTTTGTCAATTGACGGTCAACTTAGGTAAAACCAAGGTCATGATCTAGGTTGCGGGGAAGCGCTGCCCCCCCCCCCCCTCGCCCCCGCTCCGGAAGCTAGCCGGAAGCTAAGCGGAATCGCGCTTCCGTTTCGCTTCCGGCCGGAAGCGAATTTCAGAAGCTCGCTTCCGCTCAATTTAAAACGCTCCCTGCCACTGTCATAAAGCGTTTAGGAAGCGATCGGAAGCGTCGCTTCCTAATCGCTTCCTAGATCGCTTCCGACCGATTAAAAAATCGCTTCCCGACGCTTCCTTGGACGTGTCATGGCCCATCCATCTTGCCAACATGGATCTCCACTGTGGAATTAAAATTGTAAGGTCTCTGCAATTCTCTACCAAGCTGAGTCAAGCTTCTCATTCTCTGTCCAGGTCCGGTTTTGAAGGCTTGGTTTGTTTGCTTGTAGGCCAAGATCAATGCCAAACTCTGAACAAATACACGCTACAATTCTTTCATACCAGTTAAACAAGATTCTCCAAATACCACGCTCTGTTAACTACAATATTCAAACCCATCACTGTTGGTAGTACGACTGCCGTTACACCAAAACCCACAGGTGATTGGTAAACTCACCACCACCAGATTTCAAGGATCCACGAGAGGCGATTAGTCCCTTGTCACGATACACCGGGGAGCGCTGACTACTTGCAATTTCGTGCAACAATCTCCCCCTCAGCGCGAGCCGGGTGTGTATCGAACTCGTGACCTCTAGCTCTGATACCAATTGTTGGTAGTACGGCTGCCGTTACACCAAAACCCGCAGGTGATTGGTAAACTCACCACCGCCAGATTTCAAGGATCCACGAGAGGCGATTAATCCATTGTCACGATACACCGGGGAGCACTGACTACTTGCAATTTCGTGCAACAATCACTTCATTATGAACACAGCTGCCATTCAATATACATTCATGCTTGCATATGTGGATAGCTCTAAGTTAAACACTACACTAGCATAATATATGCAGCACTGTGGCCTCTAGATATTTCCTGTATAGATCCAAGGGCACTCTGATTCTATATGCCAACACAACAATGCACTCCGTGTTTTTTAACTGTGCAAACACAGCACTTCATTCAACCATTGCTCTTCCCATTCAAAAGATACATACATATGTGTGTGTGTGTGTGTGTGTGTGTGTGTGTGTGTGTTCAAGCACTGTTCCAAAAAAACACAAATGCTACTCCTCATCGCTATCATTATTCATGATACAAATGTGTATATTCATTTGTTTGGGAGTCTTTTAGCTTCAACCAATCATAGGGGATCGCTGTAGGTATAAGGAAAATGTGCAGGTTGGATGATGTATGGCTGTGGAATTTTTGAAAAGGCCACACACAGGCTGTGAGCAATTAGTCAACTATATACAGCTTGAGGGCAAATGCTGTAGGTATGCCATCACACAGAATTTAAACAGATTGGGCTGGTAATTTAAGGATTAAAAAAGGAAGCCAGCAAATTAATAATAGTGCTGTAGTTGCCTAGTAAAACAGTGCACAAGCAATCTCTGCATGCTAGCGATCAAGCAATTGGAGGATTGAACTGTGGGTTCCACCCAGTGATTCAATCAAACAGAAATTGGTGCCAAGGATGATCAATTTGGTAACTAAATGGGTGAATTCTGCTGAGATTTCAAATGGGCAAATTGCGAGTGTTGAATAGAGTATACAATGCGTTACCACTAAACAATTACTGTTACCCCTTGTTACCTCCCATTTTGCATGGTTTTCACAATTTCAGTAGGGGTTTTACATCTTGATGGAAATTTGGATGGCCTAATGTTGATCCTAGATTTTGTATGGTGCCTTGGGGTCTTGGTGATGATGTCTCAGCATGTGGGGGTTGATAGATCTTCATGATGGTGACTGCACTTCACTTATATTTGGCACATTCTTCATGTTTCTTCATGATGCATTCTCAATGGGTGATTTTATGAGGGTTTGAAACTTTGATGGTACATTCCATCCACATGTGTCATGTTACCACACAAACTAGCATCTCAAGATTCAACATAGTAGAAATACGGTTAATAGTTGATGACAAAATGTTTATATATTGAAAATTTGAAGCTTTAAGGTTGAATCTTGATGTTATAACTTATGGAATCATGGATACTGGAGTCTGGACCTATGGTTGATGAATTCACTAGTAAATGATTAATGATTGATGATTGATGAAATGATGTTATATGGTATTTACTATTAACTATTATTGTTTATTTCATGTTTTTATCCTTTCCATAACTAATTCAACATTCTACATGCATTTGTTGACATATATGCATCAAAATATATAAAATATATATATTATATAAAAAACGCTTCCAGGACGCTTCCTAACCGGAAGCTTTTGAAAATTTCGCTTCTCGCTCCCGCTCCCGCTCTCACTCCCAAGTAACATTGGTCATGATCTTCAACAGGTCAAAGACGCTTCTCACTATTCTTCATTTCTTTTTCAAAGGGGAGGAGATTGAGATCACTAGCACCTATACTTATTTGGGGGTTTAGTCCAGAGGACCTCACTTCAGTCTACAACATGCCCTTCAACCCCAAGTCAAAAAAGGATACGTATCCTTAGCCCTTCTCGAGAGACGCTGCTTTAAACACCATTTTCAAGACATCTCTTCCAAGATGTCTCTCATGGATACTCTCATCCAGTCCACAGTCCTCTATGGCTCAGAGGTTTGAGGGCCATGCCTACTTGACTATGATTAGGCCTCATCAAAGAGAGTGTTGACTCTTCTCTTTCGTCGCATCATCAAATGTAAACAGATAGTACCTCAATCCATTATACTTGCAGAGTTTTGTGCCCGACCTTTTCGACTTGACGCTGTGTTCAATCTTGCCTCTTACACCAGCTTCAGAGCTTCGCAGACTCAATAAAGGTGCATGATCAGTACCTGTATTTTCCCTATCTCTCTTCAGAGGCCATCACCTCCGCTAGCCCTTACGGCCGCTCTAGGTGTTAGGTATGCAGGGGTTGTTGAACTTTTGGCACCTATCGATATTGCGATAGACCGACTTCCTCCATTTAGATATTCCTTGGACGCACCTGGCTGCCTCCTACCTACCAAGCAGTGTTGAACAGAATCACTAGAGAAGACATTTATAAACAGTTTATCCAAGTCACTTGGATCAACCCTCCAAGGGGGTTCCATCCTAAGATGGCATTCTATGTTGCACACTTCATGGATCTAAGGGACAGTCTCATTGTTCAACCCCATTACACATCATTGGACACGCGCTTTTCGTATTCTTCTAGGCCAATTCAGAGTCGACTCTCATCATCTCTGAGTAAAGATTGATCACCGGATTGATAGGTCAGCCAAGATCTGCTAGGTATGTCATCTTTGATAGGTCAAGACCGAGGATCACTTTATCTTTCGATGCCTTATCTACTACGAGATCCACGGGTGGTTCCATTGTCTTTTCAAGGATCTCCTCCTCACAGAGCTTCAAACTTTAACAAGATTCTTCAAATACCTTGATCAGCAATGTCTAGCCCTATACTTGCAGGAGGTCCTCCAGCTTCGCTCCTCCACCCTCCAGTGATATTCTCGATCGAGACCAACCTCCACTTAGTGTATCAGTTCCTTCTCTCCGGTGCTTTCTTCCTTTAGGGGCACCAAGAGACAGTAAAATGGCAGTACTGCCCTTGACGACACATTTGTTAGGATACAGTAAACCACCTCCACTCGTGCTCGACACCAGCGTTGTGGCCATCCTCCACCCCATCCCAGCTGTTGGACTACCTCATCCAGGACACAGTTGCATGCTCACTACCTTAGGCAATGACACACTTCCCATTGTAGCTCCTCCTCCTCTTCTTCCAATCCTTCCTCCAGACAAAGTACCCTTTTGGACTACCTTCATTCAACCTCGGATGGTACGAGAGATGCTCCCAATGTTTCCAGTGTTCCATGACAAATTCACCATCTCTGTATCATAGCTTTCAGATCCACTCACTCCATACATTTATCTTTGGGATCGGCCCCTTTTGTATTCTTCTCCTCTAGATCAGCCCTCCATCGAAGGGGTTTGCCGTTTTGGTTTTCTTTAGGTTTTGATTTGAGTCATGTTTCTTGATTTTTATAAGAGTCGCCTTAGGGCTCCCACTTTGTATATTGATCTCTTGGTACTACACAATCCCATTGACCTACTTTTGTGGTCATTTGTTGGACATTAATAGAATTACTTTATCTTATCTCTCTCTCTCGCTCAACACCAAGATCCCAATCTCTAGCATTCTTATTGTATCATTGTACTCACCCTATCTTATCATTTTGCTAGACTATTAGTTTATAGTTTTTTGCTTTTTGCCAGGCACTTAGTTCTTTATCTTTTAGCATTGATGTAGGAGTTGTTTTTGCACACTCACATTGCATTTACACTAGCTGTACCTTGTAGTTCCATTGACCTGCTTTTGTGGTCAGTGGATGGACATTAATAAAATTATCATATTTCATCTATCTCCATTTATTGAACCTTTCTTAATTTCTCCATCTCTCACTTCCAACCCCTCTTTTTCACAAGAAACTTTATAGCCCAAGCCTTAGCACCGGTCTATTTTCACTCCAACCTACTCTCTTATACTCTATACACCTTCAAACCTTAGGGATTCCACCCTAAAGCTGGAAAAGCACCAGCTTTAAGAGAGAGGAATGTAGCTGTGGTGACATTTGAATTTCCTAAGTTGCTCCAGGCCTGTTCTGTGGTTCAGGGACTTGAATATTGTGCAGTAAAGTTTTGGGAGCACTGACCATGTTGTCTAGTTTTACAGCCGGGGGAGCCTATGGACTGCTTATCTAATTTGAGTAAATTTCAATGAATTTCATAAAGGAAAATACTCTGTCTGTTGGTGTAAAGTATATGGTATGAAGGTGCTTGTATATGCGTGCTTTGGAGTTGTTAGTGTAACTATATAGTAAGAAGGAATTTAATCTGTATATTATGAGGTAACATAACCTCCTGCTTTTTAGGGTACCCATGTTCTCACCCTTTCTGCTAGTTATGCCGTACTGTTCTTTCTTTAAAGTTAGATTTAGAAGTAGGTTCTCTTTTCACTGTTCCCTTTGCTAGACGATGTGTTATGCACTCAATCCCTGTTAGTGTATATTGTACTCTAGAATCCTGTCGACCTATTTTGGTCACTAAGGTTCAATTCACATTCACCATGGCTAAGGAGGTCCCCACGTCCACGTATGAAATTTCAATCATCAAAATTAAAAATGTATATGCAGGAGGAAAGAAAGGTAGTTAATACCTGATGATCAAGAATCTTCACCAGTACCAAGAAGAAATCATTGTCAACGTCCCTGGTATCCTTCCCCAGGATCACCACATCCTTCTTCATCCGTGTTATCTTCGGATCCAAATCGGCGCAATTGTCGACAAACCACCCTTCCTTAAAAAGCTTAACACACTGATCACTCAACTGAAAGGCCTCAAAATGAACATCAGCGCCACCTTCCTCGGTCACCTCCAACTTCACCAAAGCAGTTACCCATTCCTTCAATTCGCTCTCGGCATGAAGCTCTACAGCCTGCCGAATCTCCGCGTTCGAGAGTGTACAATCCTTCTTTCCCTGAGTTATAGTCTGAGTGAAAATGAACCCAACTCTCCTCATCCCCAGCCCAATGGTAATGGCCTCCACCTTATTTTCCTCATCTGGATCTCTGAACAGGATCAAGCTATCCTCAGTCCCCTGCTGGGGTGGCTCATAGATGAAATCTACAGCAACATCACCACCCTCACTCACTGTCCCATACATAAACCCTCCCCTCTTGATACCAAATGCAAGATTTTCATTCACATACTGCTGGAAGGCATTGGCAGCATCTCTGTCAAATGAGGCAGAGCCACAGTGGGGTTTATCCTGGCGCTCAATTCTCACCTGCCTGGCAATCAGGTCATCCATGGTCATCTTTTTGCCGAAGCTCCCAGAAGGACTTATGTTTATCTGGGGTCCGGCTATGGACCTCTCGCCCTCGTATGAGAGGAAAACTATGTGACCGTGGTCTATACCCAATGAAGAAAGGGGGATGTTGGGGTCCTCCATGTCCTTGAACTGTTGGGTATTCTTCCCCTTGGCCAGCAATAGGTTCTGATTGGTGGAGAGGATTTGGTTGGGAATTGGGACTTGGAGTTGGGATTGAATGAGAGATTTCAATTCCCCCACTGTGGCATTCGTCCTGTCTACTTTCACTCTTTCCAATCCATCCCTACTTCGGATTCTTATCAACATTTTCAACGACCTAAACCAAAAAACCAGAAAATTTGAACCAAAAGCGAGGTTTTTACTCACCTGTTTGGCTAGATTTGTATTGATCAGCTGTTCTGTGACTGCAATTGTAGGGTCAATTCATTCAACAGAATAATGCAATTGTACATATAGATTGTATTCGTGGAACCAAAGCTGAACACGGCATATATACTTCGGAAAAATTATGTCAATTGACGGGAACAATAACACGAGCTATCGTCTGTGACATTATTTCCGGTGCGTGAGACCGGGAAACTTCTGTTATGACGGGAATACACGTCACTCAATTTACAAATCTTTGTACCCGCAAATGAGCTGTCGAGCTTAAGTGTATGGTTTCTCGAGGAGCTTTTTTTTTTCCAAGCCGAAAAAAAATATAATTTGATATTGATTGAGAATCAAAGTTAGACCAGTTTTAAACAAGAGCCACAAAGTGGCGATGTCCCCTAGTGGGGGTATTGTGAAGTCTATATGAAATTGTCATTAATTGATAAAAGCCATTTTTTTGGCAAAAGGATTTTTCTTTTCTTATATTTTTGTGAGTTCCATAAAAAAGTAGTCAAGTAAGGTAGTAAATAATTTTTAATTTAAATAGGTATATAAAATGCAATGTAGAAAAAAAGAAAGAGGTAGTTCTTTTGCATGATAAAAAAGAGAGAGAATAATTTCGGAACTTGAATAGAAAATTGTAATCGTATACCTATTACATACTTGCATTTACAAGTGATGGAGTTTATTAGATCTGTGAACAATTCTTTTCTTTATAACATACCTACATTGTATTATAGAACATGAAAATAATATTTTTTTTATGTGAGAAGCATTTTGTTTGAAAGGCCATGAACTAGTGCGTTTAGTGCTGCAGAAGTTTTATATGTAGTACAAAAGGCAAGGAAGACACAATGTCTTCAACAAAAACTACAGTCATAGATCTGTTGGAGCCATAGCATATGCACTTTGCTTCAAAGGTTGAGGGAGGATGCGTTGTAGCAAAATCTACAACACTAGTAAGATAAGCCATATTGGAATACCATGTGCAATGTCTGTCATCGCTGCAGATGTGGATTATTTTTAGTGAAATTGGAGAGACAATAAATGTAATTACTAAATACAAAAGAAAACAGTCAATTGTGGGGTCATTGAGACTCGACATTTGCAGGAAAACAGCTTGTCTAAAATAGTTGGAGGATCACCGAGACTCTAGTGTATGCAACTTGCATGGGATCTATTTTTTTGTTGCAAACACAAGTTGTGAGCACTAAAGGCAGGAAACAGTTAAGTGCAATATGAAGGGCTTGAATTGAAGCCATGTGCTTTTAACAAAATGGATGACATTAAGCAAACAAAAAGTCGACAGAAAAACATAATGCTCAGATGAGGAAATAACTCACAGTGTAATTAGAAATATGGCAGAGCTGGTTGGATATTAATATAAATTCAAAGTATTTTGATCACTAACTAATTCAGCTACATTCCATGGGTGATAAACAAACGCATTGAAAACAAGATCACAAAAGCTTCTTGCCTTTCCCTCCTACAAATGTATATCCAAATATCCAATAGTGAATTTACATTGAACTTTCTACCCTTGGGAAATGCTGCCAAGTCCAAAAAGCATTCATCCGATTCATCATCAAGGACATTTATACTTGTCCTTGATATAGATCCCGCTCTTGAAAGTTTGCTAGAATTTTGACAAATTTGCTGGGGTTCATTGCCCAAAGAGCTCCCAATCACCTTGAGGGCAAGTGGTAAACCCTTGCTTTGTATTTGAACACCGAAAAATGCCAGCCATATTCAAAATTGCATTTTGCAGTGGCATAATCGGTGCTTTGGCAATGTTTTTTTCCTGCGCATTGCAAAAAGATAATGAGCAATTATGTTTGCATGGTTTTTGCAATTGACCGTAAACTGAATTTGCAAGGAAGCTTATCTCTTCTGATTGAAAAACACATTATGTCTCAAACATTGGTATGCTCATTTAAACAAGTATCTAATCATGGCTTATCATTATCAAAACGTTCAACAAGAAATTTATATATTTTCAAAAGAAATAATTGAAAACGTGGAGATCATCAGCGTACAGAATCCTAGCTTCATGAAGTAATCAAGTGAATTTGGCATACCTGGAAGTACAAAAATATTCAAGAGATGACATAAAAGTGATATTGATCTCCTGCAGGGTAAAGATAGAGTATCCTTGGCTTCTGTTTCAACGGGTGACCACTACCTTCAAAGTCATTGAAAGGAATTTAGCATTCCAGTTACATAATGAATAACAAATACAAAATTATAAATAATAAGTAGAGTGTATTGACAAAGACTTTTTTACCTGAACAAGTCTTAAGGAGGTGGAATTGTCACAATTGGTTGTATAATGCTGAAGCGTTAAGCCATGCGAATTCCTGTAGGGTTATCAAGTAACCGAGACAAATGATAAACTGCTCCATATGTTAAATATTAAACTAGCAATGCAGCACCCTGCTCAAGTTTGGTTTTGCACCTGCATTACGTGTTTCAGCATATGTAGATGCAATATGTTGTGATGGCTGTAGGTTATCGCCATATAAACACACTGTCATTAAATAAGATTATTTGATTCCATTTGGCATTGAAAATATAAGAACACAATTATAAGACATAAATAAATGTATAGGTACAAGTTTGAGATAGAAAATGACCTTATCTTTGAGCAGAGCTTGATGTTTGCCTTTAAAATAATAATGTACTTCTTCACAAAAATAGATGTTGCCAAGTCTGCACCATGTTCTTCTGCCTGTCTTGAATTGTTGCCAGCTACGATCATACCTGGAAAAATTGTGTTTGCATGGTTTTTCACTAAAACCAAGGATCTTAAACTTCATATTAGTGTGTACTGTTACAATGGGGAGTCCTTTGAGCACTTGTTTTGTTTGAAATCAGGCAACAGAATTTGACATTTCAATTGTTAAAAAATAAAAATAAAAGTTGCATGACATAAATCCAAGGTAAGCATGTCTCGAGTTACATTTTATGTTTTACCTTAGCCCAATTAATCTTCCATGGATTGTCAACATCTTGATTCGGCAACAAAAAATCAATGACAGCACTTTGGTTGATGAGCATTGTTGTTGACAGATGTACACAAAATGGTAACAAGGCAGTAAAACTTCAAATATAATTTCTGTAGTAACTCTAAAAGACGTAAAACATAAGAAATCATATTGATCATGATTAAATGCACGACGGGTTAAAACCCTTGCTAAGTATCATTTAGAAAATTAACTTGCTCAGCATATGACAGAAAGAAATTACATTGAAAGAAGAGTTACAATTCAACTTTATTTTTGAACAAAACTGAAAAGGCAAAATATTTAACAGAGTATTTTAGCCACTAGTTCTTTTCTTGTTGGCCAGATTTGACTGTGTATCTCTATTGATTAAAACATGAAAATTGATAATGAAAGTTAGCAAAAATGGATATCATTAACAGTTTTTTGATGCATTGACATTTTAAAAGAGCAAAAATGTGTAATTCCAAACTAATTTCTACGGCTACATTTGAAAACTCTACTACTGAAATCAAGTCTTTACATTCCTCTGATGAGAATATCAAATTGCTATAGCTGGTTTGAATTCTGAATCCTTATTACTGGAACCAAGCTTCCAGATTTCTCTGATAAGAATATCAACAAAAGGGAGTGTGCAAATTTGGATCTCTTTATTTGTGCATAGAGTTAAAAGAAATGTACCTTGAATACTGAAACTTTTAAAAATTGAAAGCTAAGACACATGATAGAGAGAGGACCTTGTAGCTCAATTAGACAAGTATGCGTTGTAAGATCACCAATATTAACTAGTGTAGGGATTATGAAATGTGTTCAGAGAGCAACGTCATGAAATGCAGCTTGAATATTTAATTTCTTAAAGCTGCATACTAAAACATATAATAGAGAGATAATCTTGTAACTCAATCAATATTTGCAAAGGAAAGAATTAACAAACGTAAGTAAGGAAGAAAAACTTACCTTCGTTTATTTCTTTTGTCATCAACAACAACATTGCATTGAATGATATTGTTTCTAAGAGGCCCAACTCTAAGACAGATAAGACAGACAATAGAATGTTGAACTTACTCACATTGTATTGGAACGAGTCCTGGACATTAGTAAAGCTTACTCTGAAGTGATTACAGAGTAATTTAACAGGTTTATCAGCTTGACCTTGTCCAGGTCGTTTGGTTAGAACATAATGCAAGACCTCTGGCAGTTTCAGTGGCATTTAAGGAGGCAATGGAGGTGGGGGTGGTGCATTTTCAACTCCCAAAGAAGGACCCAACTGTGGTTGCATTTGAGGAGGAATTTCGGGTGGTGTTGGAAGAATTTCAGTTGACTGAGTATAAGAAGGCTCTGGTCCATCATCTGGGTCTGAAATATTGTTGGTTTCCATTGTAAAAGTTGTTTTCAAAGTACATGAAAATTATGTGATTCACATTCCCAGAAACACATAAAACTTAAAGACTATGGACCAGAATCCAGATGATTTGTTTATTTTGGGTAGAAATAAATAAAACATTTTGTATATTACTTTGGTTAACAAACAACAAAGCCAGCAAATATTCATGAGTACAAACCAGCAAACTGGATCAAAATTCTTTAATCACATTCCAACATATCGTCAACTAATTACACCATCCCAAATTTCTTCAATCGCATTCAAATATACCCAAAAGTACAGGTTTTTGATCAATATCCAGATGATTTTACGATTTTAATTATAATGAAAGAAAAATCATCGATTATTACAAAGAAAGCTGATGTCCAGAGAACAGAGCTAGGACTTGGGAGTCGAAAGCAATTTAACATAGAGAAAATTTACTTTTAAGAGGATTTATATCTATTCAGTGACTGTTTTCAACACACTTTAGTAGATTTAAAACAAAAACATAATAAAAGGAGAATGACCCAACAAGTCTTCCATCTGTATTTACAGGTATATATTATACTACATGAGAATTTGAACAACAGACGCAAATGGCCATACCCATTACCCAACAAAGAAATCGAAGATGATTTTGATATTAGACTACAAACAAATAGGATGGTCTGTGAATTAATGATAAAAACCAACCTCGAAACTAGATACCAGCACACCAATACTTCTTAAGAAACGAAAATGGATCTAAGAAAGATTCAATTGCTTTTATGAAATCACATATTTAATCAAAATAGCATTGAGTCAAATTGACTGATTAGGCAAAAAGCAGGAAGAATGAAAAATATGCCTATACGAATCGAAGTTGGCATAAAAACCCAGAGAATAATTCAGAGCTATAGTAAACGCAAACCAAAATCTGAATCGTCTAAAAATTATTGACAAACACCAAGCTCGGAGCCGGAGGAAAGCATTCGTCCGCCTCCTGAGCAAAAACGAATCCAATTTAGAAACAATTGCTTTTACATAATCACATTTTTCAGGTGATTGATAATAAAATTCATGATAACATAATCAAGCCAGCTTTTAAACCATCCATAGATCATTTTAAACTCAAACCGAACACGCAACATATACAAATGCAACACACCATTTCAGCACAAACTAGTAATTTGTTTGAAATCTATGTTGCAAAACCTACAACAAACCAAGGCAAGCCCAACATAAGAAAATTGTTGCAATTAAACCAGTTTTTTAATCGGTTATTGATTCTAAATATGATATCAATATCAATACATGATGAACAATGTAGCAAGTAAGCAAATCACTAAACATTTACAAATATAGAAAAAATCATCATTCGATTGTAGACAAATAGGATGGTCTGAAAATCATAGAGGAAAACTAACCTCAAGTCAGAGAGCAATGCTGCTTAAAACGTTTTAACAGTCCTGAGCCAAAACAAACAGAACAGATAAATGATTATTATTGTTACAAGGCCATACATGTATTCAGCCATTGATTCTAGAAATCAAGAACATTTTCAAGAATCAGAAAGACACAAAAGCAAAGCAGTTACTGCTACATCACCACATTTGATTTAGCGACTGATTATAAATAGCAAGAAAGCATACAAGAATCAGCAAATGCAGAAGCAAAACAGTTTCTGTTACAACACTGCATATTTATTCAGCCATTGATAATGTAAATCAAGATAGCATTCAAGAACCAAGAACATTCAGAATCAAAACCAATAAGAATGAAACCCAAGAACTATAACTAAACCAAACTACTTGAAAACATAGCAGAAAGTTAGAAACCATCATTAAGAGAAAACTAGAAAAATCCAGGGACAAAGTCAAACTAAATGCACACCAAAGACTGAGCATTTCCAGATATCGAGCATCCCTAGATATAACAGAAACAAAAAAGCCTCAAGCATACATTAAATGTAGCTACTGTAACTCCACTAAAATAAAACTCCAAGATGACAAACAATCCATACGCATGTCAAATAAACTCCTATTATGCTAAAAAATTGAAACGCAACTCAGATAAAGCTCCAACAAACTAAAATAGTCAAAGCCAACTTAGATAAAGCTCGAAGAAGTTGACACATTCAAGCACGCATCAAATAGAATTCAAAAATATGCAATGTACAATAGAAAAATATCAATTTTCAACAAAAATGCCAGAAGATAATTTGGATTCTAGTCCTTATTCTGAGATGATTTTACAATTTAGCTACAAACAAGTACAATGGCCTGAAAAAATCATTCAGGGAATTATCTCAGAGTTCTTACCAGACTGTGTAAAGAAAGAGATCATTGTTGCAGTGAACACTGTGATTGCTGGGAACCGGGAAGTGAGAAGGAAGAGTCTATGAACACACAATAGAGTGAAGTGGGCTGATCCCTGCAGGTTATCACGATACAATCACTGTCATTGTGTAAGATTGTTTGATTTCATTTGGGTATTCAAAATATAATAAGACAATTAGAATACATAAATAAGTGTATATGTACAAATTTGAGATAGAAAATGACCTTATCTGTCAGCGCATGTTGATGTCTGGTTTTAGAATAATGAATGTACTTCTTCAAGAGTTTAACAGTGATGTTCTCATTTTTGGAATGCGTTGTTTTAGAGCATTCAGAAACAGCAACCATGATACCTGAACATGTGATTAACTCTGCCCTTTCTTTCATAATTTGAGTTTTTTAACAAAGTTCAATTTTCATTCTTCCTAAACATGAAGAATGGACCAAAAATCCAAAGAATGACTTATATTCGTTTTCCTCTGATTTATCTAGCTAAAGCTGAGAATCAACTAGGAAAAAAAAATGATGAAAATGTACCTTAGGCAAGATAGGTAGCCTTTTTGATGAAGTGAACTTATCCAAGATTTAGTATTTGTTTCAAGTCACAACGGTAAATCCATAATCATGATCACAAGGGTAAATTCACCATTCTAACTCATAATGACAAGGGTGAATTCATGAAATAATTCCTATCTAGCTAACATTGAGCAATATATGGTTTTCATATAGAGGCAAAGTTTGCACATTGCATGGCATTTTTCAGAAAACATTGCAAAGATTTGAATTGGAAAATCAGATTCGACATTCACCATTCTAACTCATAATGACAAGGGTAAATTCATGAAATAATTCCTATCTAGCTGGCATTGAGCAATATATGGTTTTCATATAGAGGCAAAGTTTGCACATTGCATGGCATTTTTCAGAAAACATTGCAAAGATTTGAATTGGAAAATCAGATTCAACAATAATAAGCAGAATCCCAAATCTGAAACCAAAATCATTAGATAAAGAAAAAGCAAAGCAATTAGATGACTGAAATTGTGAATCTAGTCAATATTATGTATCAATAATTCTATATCATTTTATACAGCTCTAACAATTTTATAACCATGAAAGAGGTAGAGAAAAAAACAGTTTAGCAATATTTTAACGGAAGTTCTTTCAGTTGCATTAAGTCTATAAATATGTAAAAGGTTTTAAAACCACATAAATTTACAAAATGTATAATGAGAACATGTATTTGTTCAAGTCATAACATATGCACTTTGTATCAAAAGCTAAGAGAAGTCACGCTTTGGCAAAATCTCGAGCATTGACAACATAAGGCATGTTGCAGCAGCATGTGCAGTTTCTATCATTCCTGCATATGGGCCGTGCATTACTATCAACAATTATGCAAAGAGTATAAAAACATATATGAAAATAAGATATGTAGCAAATGCTAATTTAAATGAAAAACAAATACTGTTGACTGTTATATTTCTGTCTTTTTTTCTTTCCCATGCATTGGCCATTGGAATGGACAAAATATTAAAAAAAAAACAATTGCAAGAGCTTTGTGATTATGGAAAGAATATAAAAACAGATATGAAGATAAGATATGTAGCAAATGCTAATTTAAATGAAAAACAAATACTGTTGACTGTTATATTTCTATGTCTTTTTTTCTTTTCCATACATTGGCCATTGGAATGGACAAAATATAAAAAAAAAAAACAATTGCAAGAGCTTTGTGATTGACAGTAAACCGATGCAAAAGGCAAAAAATCTATTAAAAGTGAACAGGGTTTTGGTAATCTTATACTAGGGACGACTCCTCTGCTTTCACTAGGCTCAGTGCTTTTTGCAATCTTCAAATAAATGAACACAGTAACAAAAGTGAACTTCAGATACATTAAAATTGAATCTTCAGAAAGCCGTTGAAGGTTATTATTGATTAAACAATAAATAGGACAACTGACAGATATATAAGCAATGAACATGATTACAATGCAAGGGTTGTGTGAATGGGAAAAGAAAAATTATTTAAAATTGTGTGTATTTTGTAAAAAACAGGTTCAAATAAATCATAAAAGAAGTTGCAATAGAGAGTGTTTGTAATCTATTTTGAAATATTGAATCAAAGCTGAAACAATTGAAAAGTTGTTCAAAGTGTTTGAACAAAAAGGAAAATTATGATCATACCTTTTGTTCAAAAAATTTTGACTTCGACAATTCTGTTGTTCATTGCCAAAGTGTAAAGCCCTTGTTGCTTCAATTTGCGAAGATTGTAAATGGCTGAGGAAACACTATTGGAGTATTGTTCATAAGAAATAGCTAGAACATCGGGACAACATTCTTTTAATTGTGTGCCCCGAAGTGTACATTCAATAGTCCCTTCTTCAGTCTCTAGCTTACATTGTAATATATGTTCATAAGTAGTTGGTGTTTCACGATTGCAAAATGTACAAAAAACGGTGCTTTGTATCATTGGCAGTTTACACTATGTGCAAATGCAGTGGTAGGGTGGTGCAAAAACATTTTTTATTTTCAATGTCCCATATACCTGTTCTAGGCAAGTAAACAGAAAACATAAAAAAACATTGCAATGAGCATGTTTTGATACGAAGGCCATGCTACTGAAAAGCACAGAATCGAATTTATGAAAACATGTTTGCAAATACAGGTTTTGCAACATGGTGTTTGAAAACATATCATTGTAATGAGTTGTGTTGCTGCTAATTGGAATACTAAATCTGGAACTGTAAAAAAGACATTTTGACAAGTAAAAAGTCTATATTTTCTTTATATCAGAAGCAGAAAACTTTGATGTCAATAATGCAGTAGGCTGAACATTTAAGAAAAAATAAAATCTGTTTTGATAACTATGAAATTGCTGAAACTACATATAAAGAACTTGCTTAATTGATAATGAAATGACAAAAAAACATTTCAAGTGACATTACAGGAGACATTGTTCATATCTCACCTGTGTTTTAGCTTCAATTATTGGAAGCAAACTTTGTATTGCGAATTCATCATTTAGGGGATCTATAAAAGTTGCTTGTGAAGCCTTGATAAGATGAGTTCCTTTTGCACCTGGTCTTATGATATTTTTTATTAGATACAGAGGCGGTTCGTCAAGTGCAAGTTGTTGTTGCACTCGGACAAAGAAATTTGTATAGCTTTCATTAACCTGAAACTGAAGAAGAATTAGTGAAGGGGGGATGGGAATAGACAAATGTTTTTTGTTATGGGTTCTATCTTTTTTTTTTTGTATATCCATCTAGCAGTAGATACAGCAGGAAAGAAAAAACATAAAAAAATGAAATCAAATATAGTGAAAAAAAATTGTTTAAAGAGAATCCACTTTACAGTTGCATAGTCATTTGTACTTTCACCATCTCTTATGTAGAAGTCCAATTGCTTATTGTTGTATTCACAGGCAACAACTATGACTGCAACAGAACCAACGACATATGCCTCATCTGATGTAACCAGCTCATTGATTGTTGTATCCGGTGGAAGGCAATGCATTTTGCATACTTGGTCAATTGTCTCTATGATACTTGTTGGCAATATCGCTATTGAATTTATTGCATCTCCTCGGTCATATTGACCTTTCTTTTTCAGTTCAAAACCAGAAATTCTGACACTTTTGCCAGGCAAAAAGAAATTGCCAAAGCGATTTATCAAACTATCATTAATTGTAACTGTCATTGTCATCAATCCATTTTTGTCAACAACATCTACATGTAGAATCTTTGTCTAAACAGGGGAGTTTTGATTACGATTTTGTGCAGGTCCATAGACAACCAAAACATCCCCCTCAAATACATGCCTATGTGTTGCAGTACATAGCTATATTATTGATGATGGTTCAACTGCCATTTGCTTTAATCTGTGCACATTTAAAAATATCAAAAAGTGAAAGAACAAATGGATTAGTGTTTGATTGAATGTTGAATTTTGTATCGAATACACTAAAATGAAATTAGTAGAGAAGCTGAACTAGATGCTTCATTCAAATGTTTGAATTTGTGTTAGGTACAAGATAAAATAATGTAGTCAAAAATATTGAATGAACAAAGCTGTTGGATAGGAACATTACTTCTTAGGACTATTTGTTGGCTGCGACAGTATTCCCATTGCAATAGTCTCTGGAGCATCTTGTGAAGAAGAAACATTTCTTTTTGTTGAAGGACTGTCTGATGTCGTAGACATAGCTAAATTATCTCCTTGGTTGAGAATATTGTTTCTGATTAGTTGTTTTTTTGAAATGCTGTATTTTTTTTTTTCAATTTGCACATCCAATGAAGACTCAGAGCATGTTAAAATATTCAAGAATATATTTCAAATAGAAAAGCATCTTAAAAAAAGACAAAAAGCTGTATCAGTTCTTATATGCAAGTTGCAGGTACTGATAAGATACTAGTAAAATGATCTGACCAATATGCATTGGAAATGCTAAATGAAAGCCTGTCAATGTCTATGTTTGTCCAAAAATGGTCAATCATAGAACCATATTCTGTTGTAGGTATGTTTGTTTTTAACTTTAGACATTTACTCTGCATAAACAATTCCAACCTCCTTTTCGATATTGTTTCTTGTACATGTCAATGTTAAAGTCACCAGTTATTATGGTTAGCATTTTCTTGTTGTTTTGTAAGATAACAGAGTCCAAGACATCAATAAGGTTGTTAACAAGATTATTTGGTTTGTTATAAATATTGACAAGTTGGAGAATATTGTCAGGGAGCATAATGCAAGTGAGGAATATCAATTAGGTGTCGAGCGAGGAATATCAACTGATTTTGCCTTGCCCTTCCAGGATATATATAATATTTTTATGGTTAATTGACAGCACAGTGAACTAAAGAAATGCTAATTTCTTGTGAAAGGTGGTGTTTGAGACCCTGGATAGTAGTGAGCCTTCAGATGTTTTTAGATCATTATAGATATAAACTTCACTAATTTAGTTGCGAGCTTATATGTTTAAAACAAGCAAATACATAATTATTAAGCACCATGTTGAATATCAATACATAGCATGAACAATGCCTTGAAGGACATGACAACATGTTGCACCTCACAATTTACCCCAGTATACAAATATCCAAATGCATATTTGTAACCACCGAGATAGGTTTTTGTGTCATTTGCATTCAAAGGTAGAAAACATAGAGCACATGCACATGTAATAAAGTAACAGTTTCCCAACTTGCATGTAGTTAGATGATGTGATTACAGTGCAGGGTTATAAACATTTCTTGAATGATGTGAGCAAAAAGTCAGTGTGCAAATTTTTTTTTAATAAAAAACAAGAATGCCATAACAATCAAACACCTTTAAGGTAGTATGTGTCCTCCCTGTATAACTAATATTACTGAACACAATTCACATTGGTTCCACAGCACAAATTCCAATAGAAACAACAAAAACAAATTTTCAGAAAAAAGCATTCCATGGATATACATTAGTCAGTCTAAATACTTACCTCTTGAAACCAAGAACTCCAAAAGTACAACCCATAAGTTCTTAACACAGGCTCTTTGGTATATTCAAAACTGTTATAATGAGTTACACTGACAAGCAAACTAAAACGATAAACTATTAATATTCAGTAACATGTAATAAAATAAACATACATATCATATAACAAAAATAGAGATATAGTTTAAGATACCAACCTGGGTGTGAAACTATTCTTGAAAATATACTCAGAAGTGTTACTTTCAGAAAAGACTGTTTGTGCCTCGGAGAGGTCAGTCTTCTGTAGGAACCAGCTAACCCTACAAGAGGGTGTGTACAAACCAGAGAGAGAGAAATGACTGGAGTTAATTAGGTTAATGACAGTCAAGCACAGCACATAACTCAACATAAATAAAGTCACAAAAATTATAAACTTCAACCAAGTCTCAGCATAAAAGAAGTGATTATCAGCAAACCACAACTGACCATAGGTGATCAAAGTCAAGTACTCTATAAGACCAAAAATTCAACAAGGTGGTATAAAAAAAATGAAGGAGGGTAAATGTTCGCATTAACCACAAGTCAAAGACAAGGTAGCAAAAGTCCAATAATAACTCAATCAAGGTGGAGAAGGTACAACAAGTATTTAATAATTCAATCAGTAACAAGTAATAAAATAAACATATTGATCATATAACAATAAGAGAGGTATAGTTGAAGATCTCCACGTCAACATTAAACCAAAAATACGACAGCATAGATGTCGATGGTAACTTGTTCCATCCAAACCTATCAAGTGTACTTTTACGTCAGCAATATTCTTTTCTCCGAATTGTAGCTATAGTTCGGAGTCAAGAATACTACTGACCTAAAAGTATACTTGATAGGTTTGAATGGAAACCATTTTCAATGTTGATGCCACTACCCTCCTTATTGTCTTACAAAAAGGCATGAAAATGAGGAAAAAGACTTAAAATTGTGGACTTCACGTTCAAAGAGTTCCTTACAATCACATTGATACGACGTGCCACAACCATTTCTCTTGACACCCACTCTTCATTCATTCTGTATGCATTTCACTATGCAACCGTCTCAGATACTCACTGCGTTTTGCCTCGATTAATTGATCAATTCAGTATGACCCACAACCGCTGGCAACACTCCTCGAATGGCGGGCATGGGTCATACTGAATTGATAAACTAATTGAGGGAAAACGCAATGAGAATCTGAGACGGCTGCATAGTGAAATGCATACAGAATGAATGAAGAGTGGGTGTCAAGAGAAATGGTTGTGGGACGTCGTATGAGAGGAAATGGTAATGGGAATTGAAAGGTCAAATTAAATTTGCATGGTGGTAATAAACTACACTTGTGTCTTCCATTGTCAGCTGTACTTCAAGCCTGAAGGTGGTGGCGTGAGTCGGGTGGCATTAGTTGGGGTGGCAAAAATCGCGGATATGAAGTTGCAAAGTTTTTGTTAAAGTTTATATTTATTTGTATTTTTTTTATTTTTTTAAAGTTCATTTTACATGGTTGTGGTTTCATCCTTACGCAATGACGTTGGCTTGGGGCTGTGTGCCCCAGGCCCCGGCGGCAAGGTGACGTTTGCTGTTTTAAATGAGGTTTAAATGGTCTCGGGACTGAAGACTCCTGACCCATGACCCTTAGAACCAAGGGTATGCTCCAAATGTGGCCAAACAACCGTAGTACTGGATAAGAGCAAAACTTCAACAAGGTGGTTTTAAAAAAGTTACTCAAGGAGGATAAATGACCCCATTAAACACAAGTGAAAGATAAGGTACCACAAGACCAATCATATCTCAATCAAGGTGGGGAAGGTACAACCAGTCATATCTCTCTCAAATGTACAGCCGTCCAATATAGCCTAAAAGTTCATCATCACAGTATAAGGAAGGGTGGTGGGATGCCAAATAAAAATATCCCTCATTTCTCTCTATTGATCAAATAACAATAAAAGAGGTGCCATTGAAGATCTACACGTCAACATTAAACCAAAAATCAGATCTGAAGTGTGTGTACAAATATAGTACCTTGTACTATAGAAAATAAAAGCCACCCGTGTTACCTTTCAATTTAGCAATATGGTCTACAGAAGCAAAATTTCCTCACAATTACCATTGAAATTTCTGACTAGCGCTAAAGCAATAGTAAAAGAATTTATAACATAATTTTGATCTCTATCAACTTGAGCACTCCCGTGTGGTCCCTGTGCTGAAGTTGGTCCTCGAGATGTAAGTTGCTTACACAGATAACCATTGCATGACTGCACAATCTTCTAAACACATATAAAGTAGATAAGAAACACCAAACATTAAATATGCTACATACCCTGGCTTTGTCTTGTGTATTTCTTTCCTATGGCTTAATTTATGAGGATGTATGTGCTGTTATAGTCTTATCGTGTAGCTAGATCTAGTGCTTCAACCATATCAAGGAAATTACGATTTGCAAACATCTTCAATCAAATGAATTAACAATCATCCAAGGATAAGCAAATACACCTGTAAATGCCTGTTTGTAAATGCTTGCTTAGTATAGTTATTCACATTTGCACTTTGCAAATGAAATGAAAGAGTTAGAAACCAAGAACAGGTTTTTGGTGCATTATTACATAGTTTTAAATCAGCATTCAATTGTGATGATTATGCAATAATGAGTACTCATTCTTTTGCATGAAGCACTTATATTTTCTGTTTTCCATTATTAAGGCCTATAACTAAGCATTATAGACAACTGCTTTGCAGAAAGAAATTCTTGACAGTAACTAATTTCTCTAGATTTAGCGCTAACATGAAATGAATAATAAAATCTAATTAATACAATACTGAGCAATTTAAGAAAAAATTTGTAACCAGATTTCGTAAACAGGAAATTAATAAATTATTTATATTATTAAATAACAAAAATTCCAATTTTCAGACCTCTTTTATTTACTACAAAAAACAAAGACATTTTGCACAAAACCCAAATCTTACTCACACTCAAGCTACACTAAATTTCCTGGATGTTATGTGATTCTGAAATTTCTATATGTTATATGACTCTGAAATGTCTCTATCCTAAAGGATGTCTGTACTTGGGATATGTGTGCAGAAATTTAAATATATACACATTTCGAGCAATTGTAGCTAACAAATCCAGATGCAGTTTTGGACAAAATTAAAAAGTGTTTTTAGCACATGTCATTTTAACCGAAATCATCAAGGTTAAGCGCAAGAAAATTGTGGTAATTACTAAGTGACCTATCCCCAAATCAATGACATCATCAAGCGGATTTCTTAGTCTCGTACACTACTATAGAGGTGTGTTTTATAACTCAGGCAAATTGTAATGTTCATATCTATATAATGTATATAGCTTTTAAATTGGTAAAAACTAGAAAAAAAATCACATATATTTTGTTAATAATAACAACAATAAATTTATTAATTTGCATGCATAGATATGTATATGTTTGTATGGAGTTTCAAGAGTGATTTCAAGTGGTTGAATCATCAATACAAGGTATTATGTTGATAACAGGCCATAGTTCATATGGTCAAATCTGGTCAAGTCACTTGGGATTATTAGACACTATTGTTGTTGGTGCTTGAGTTTCCCTTCATTTACATAATCTAGGGAATAGGGGGATCTCGTGAGGTTTTCCTTAGAAACCCCCCTAGTGGTGGCTCAAATGGTTGAAGTGTACACGCAAAGAATCATGCCAATGGAAGGTCATAGATCATATATACAAATTTGATCAACTTTCTTGGGGTTACCATCCACTATTATAGATGGTAGTTGAAGCACCCTCCAAATATTTCGAGGAAGGGTGGGGATCCGACAAGGTTTTGCTTTAACACACACACAAACAATCCATGCAAATAGCTCAACTAGTTGTTGCAATGTTGTTGGATATTTGGGCAACTTTTCGCTAGAAGGTGCTTAGTTTGCATCTCTTTAGATGAGACATACTAGTTTACACTAATGAATTTATTAGAAATGTCATCTACAACATTGATTATCACAAATAAGCTCATTAATATGAAAATTGATAGTTTTAGAGATATATTATTTATAAAAAACAAGATAATTTTTTTTCATCATTTAAGTAAAACTTCAATATGAAATACTATTAAATAATCACAAAAGAAAGCTAAAAAGTGGGAAAAAAAGTTACAATAGCATTAAAAACCTCAAAATAATGCTAAAAAGATCACTTATTACTACAAGTGTAAGAAATGACATAACGTGCATGCTTGTTTCAAATGCAAGAGCGATCTGCCTCTTATTAGAATGTTGAAACAGTCAAGATACTCTGTAGAGAAAAAAATATTATAATGAGTCTTTAAGTGTAAATCGGTTCATCAAATTTGAACATGTATTGCTTAGTGATATCAATTTGGAAATATCAAAGCTTTAAAGGGAACCCATTGCATAGAGAGGAGGAATATTAATTTGTTAATTGGCCAACAATGAAGAAGCTTGCAGAGATGAGATGATGAGATGTTAAGAATATATGTTATATTTTTTAATTTAATAAAAATTTATTATATATGTTTTAGATGATAAATATGGACAACGTCACTGCGTAAGGATGAAACCACAACCACGTAAAATGAACTTTAAAAAAATAAAAAAATACAAATAAATATAAACTTTAACAAAAACTTTGCAATTTCATATCCGCGATTTTTGCCACCCCAACTAATGCCACCCGACTCAAAACTATATGTCGGGGACATAATAAGAACATTGAGAACACGCACACAAATTGTGGCACTATTAACATCATTATTTAAAAGTGATGCCTTTATAAGGGATAAAAAAGCTAAAGACTATTTTGAAAAGTTGAAAACCTTAATGACATTCACTCTGGTCTTGACAAATCCAGATGTCAGGAAAACATGTGTCCATGAATACTATGTTTCAGGAACATGCGTAGGAGTTCTGCTCATAAGTGATAAACATCTCATTGCCTTTGAGAGTCAAAAATTACAACTGAATGAGCATATAAAATCTACATATGATGGAAAGACGTTGGCAATAACACATGCCTTGGTTAAGTGGAAGCAGTACTTGTTGCGAGATAAATTTCTCGCGATGTTGCAGTTGGCGTATTGATGCGGTATCGTCCAGGGTTTTGTGGTGTTAATGCAGTATGACGTGGGATGACGTTTACTGCTTTAAATGAGGTTGGTGGTCTCGGGACTCAAGACTCCTATGCGATTTATTCACCAGTCTTGTCTATTTATCGTCCGTTTCGTCGAGCTCTGTTGTGTGCCCGCTAGTGTCGGGTTGAGGTGTTTGTATGGCGATAACCTACAGCAATCAGAGCATATTGCATCTACATATGTTGAAACGCATAATGCAGGTGCAGAAGCAAACTTGAGCAGGGTGTTGCATTGCTAGTTTAATATTTAACATATGAAGCAGTTTATCATTTGTCTCGGTTATTTGGTAAGTCATCAAAGCGGCTGAGCAAATCTAGGTTTTTTACTTCGACATTTTGTGCAAAAAGGCTAAGAAAAATCTAGCTGCAAACGGCTTATTAACAAAGCTAGATGCATCTAATTAGGAAGTGTGAGTTGGGTTCATATTTCTGTTTGTGTAACCCTCCTAATAATTATGCATGGAAACATTTCGATAAATGAACAACTCATTTTAGCGAAAGAGATTAAAACATCTTCGTGAAAGCGATTGAAAAAATCATGACTACACCAAGTTAGCAAAATAAAAACTAAAAATAAATTATGCTCTAATTCAAAGGCTGGCGTATTCATGCAACACTGCAGGTTTAAATGAGGTTTAAATGGTCTCGGGACTCAAGACTCCTGTGCGATTTATTCACCAGTCTTGTCCATTTATCGTCCCTTTCGTCGAGCTCTGTTGTGCGCCCGCTAGCGTCGGGTTGAGGTGTTGCAGGGGTTTAAACATGTTGCAGTTGGCGTATTCATGCAACACTGCAGGTTTAAATGACGTGTTGTGCGCCCGCTAGCGTCGGGTTGAGGTGTTGCAGGGGTTTAAACGTGTTGCAGTTGGCGTATTCATGCAACACGTGTTGCAGTTGGTCCAGGGTTTCGTGTGGGCCATTAACCTTTGTCTTGGTGTCAAATCCTTGTCCACACAGGCCAAAAAAGTATACATCTACATTATTGCGACAAACTATAGATCACTCGAGCATACCCAAGCTGACCAATGCAGTCTATGGTAGCCTAGCAACAAGCTGATCTGGTTTCATCTAAAGAAAAAGCTATTTTCAGATTGGATATTTCATCAATTTTTCCTTAAATAAAACAGCAGTTTGTCAATACCACCATCACTGCATCTAAGAGTTTGTTAACGTTCATGTTTCTTGTAACAGTATTCATGACAAATAACAAACTTTGCCAATATAGGGCTCTCTAAATATTCACAGGATTCCTGTGAATTTACAGGAGTGTTCTCTTGCAAACACTGTCCATGTTTTCTTCTTTAGATGAAACCAAACCATCTTGTTGCTAAGTTATCATAGACTTCATTTCAGATTAGATGTTTCAAAAATTTATCCTTAAATAAAACAGTAGGTTGTGAATCTCAGCATCACTGCATCTAAGGGTTTCCCCTTTAGCCACATATGCAACTGAAATACTTGTTAGTCGTTACCTCATTTGGCAGATGTCAAAGTCAAAGACAATGAAGTATCTCGCCAAAGACCCAGATTTTATACTCCACCCGAAATGCCGTTTGTCTTATATGCGCACTTGCCAAAGGCAATGGAAAATGACCACCCCTCTCTTAAGCTCCCGGTTTGTTGTTTTGGGGTAGACTTGTATTCTCAAGTACAGATACCTAGGTTGAAAGTGCTTTCTATTTCTAGATTCAGTAAATCTGTATAGTATCTGTTTTCTAAGAAAACTTGAAAAACAGGTCCATGCGAAAAGCAAAACCACTTAAACGAAGCAGACCAAAGAACCATTTAAAAATATCACATTCATACCACATGGCATAATGGAAATGGAAAAAGAACAAAGCAAAATAAAATAAATACAAACAGATCTGTAAATTTAATTAATAATATAATATAATGCCATTTATTTGCTACCCGGTGCCTGGGTGGTAGGCTGGTATTAGCATTTAATCCCAGCGCCGACGCAGCCCATGATATCATGACCCACTCCATACCTCGCCGAAATACCCGGGAAGGAGGGAGGTTGCTACTCTTGGCATTAAATGTTCAGATACATACATACATCCAATTCCGTTCCCCGTACATTCATTTTAGGGAGTTTAGGTCATTACCCAAGAAAAGAAATGGTAATGACCAATTACGCAGTCTTTGTGTTTTTTAAACCACAGTCACAAACAATTCCTATGAAATAAATTATGGAATAAATTATGAAACAAAAGTTTGAACAATATTTCTTGACGCAGATTGTGAAATGAAAACCATACATTTGTAAAATTCTTACATTTATAAAATTTTATAACCAATTAATCGTACAGTATAACAAAATTGGATTTTTTTCATAAAACATAAAACACAAGTCTCAGCTGAAGAGAAAATTCCAAGAGTTACCTGTCCAAAGAACCCGTCAATGAAATTGCAGAAGACACAGCTCGTTGCACCAAGAAAGCGCTCTACACGTTCAGACACGAACACCGCAAATTACTGGATGAATGAAGCGCATTCAGACAGCAATACCCACCACCAGAAACCACCCCACCTTCGCTGGACCACTGCAAATAAGCCATAAACAACCTCGCCACCGCAAAAAAGCCAACAAAAACAACCACAACACAAAAGCAAGTCGCACCAAACAGAACGAGCTTGAACACCAGAGAACCTCTAAAATATAGCTTCAGAGTGCTCCATCACCCAAGCATGGAGACCATCCTTCACCCCTGCAAACAACAAGCACACAGCATTAAACCCCTGGAACACCTCAACCCGACGCTAGCGGGCGCACAACAGAGCTTGATGAAACGGACGATGAATCTACAAGACTGGTGAATAAATCGCACAGGAGTCTTGAGTACCGAGACCACCAACCTCATTTAAACCGGCAAACGTCACCCCGCGCCATACTGCATTAGCACCACGGAACCCTGGACCATACCGCATGAATACGCCAACTGCAACACCGTTTAAACCCCTGGAACACCTCAACCCGACGCTAGCGGGCGCACAACAGAGCTCGACCAAAGGGACGATAAATCGACAAGAATGGTGAATAAATCGCACAGGAGTCTTGAGTCCCGAGACCACCATCACCCCGTGCCATACTGCATTAACACCACGAAACCCTGGACCATACCGCATGAATACGCCAACTGCAACACCATTTAAACCCCTGCAACACCTCAACCCGACGCTAATGGGCACACAACAGAGCTCGATGAAAGGGGGGATAAATCGACAAGACTGGTGAATAAATCGCACAGGAGTCTTGAGTCCCGAGACCACTGTCACCCCGTGCCATACTGCATCAACACCACGAAACCCTGGACCAACTACAACACGTGTTGCATGAATACGCCAACTGCAACACGTTTAAACCCCTGCAACACCTCAACCCGACGCTAGAGGGCGCACAACAGAGCTCGACGAAAGGGACGATAAATGGACAAGACTGATGAATAAATAGCACAGGAGTCTTGAGTCCCGAGACCATTTAAACCTCATTTAAACCTACAATGTTGCATGAATACGCCAACTGCAACACGTTTAAACCACTGCAACACCTCAACATGTTTAAACCCCTGCACAACAGAGCTCGACGAAAGGGACGATAAATGGACAAGACTGGTGAATAAATCGCACAGGAGTCTTGAGTCCTGAGACCATTTAAACCTCATTTAAAGCTGCAGTGTTGCATGAATACGCCAACTGCAACACGTTTAAACCCCTACAACACCTCAACCCAACGCTAGCGGGCACACAACAGAGCTCGACGAAAGGCATGATAAATGGACAAGACTGGTGAATAAATCGCACAGGAGTCTTCAGTCCCGAGACCATTTAAACCTCATTTAAAACGGCAAACGTCACCCTGCCGCCGGGGCCTGGGGCACACAGCCCCAGGCCAACGTCACTGCATACGGATGAAACCACAACCACGTAAAATGAATTTTTAAAAAAATCAAAAAATACAAATAAATATAAACTTTAACAAAAACTTTGCAATTTCATATCCGCGATTTTAGCCACCCCAACTAATGCCACCCGACTCAAAACTATATGTCGGGGACATAATAAACTTTTTTTGTAAATACTATTATAATCAAAGTTAGAGCAGTTTCAAATAAACTTTTTTCGTAAATACTATTCGATTCAAAAAACTTTATATCCGAAACAAATTATACTTAAACTAAATCCAAAAAGGTGAAAAAACAAAATTATCGTTCTGTCAAAACAAAAATCTAGAGCTGATATCTAGAACAATTTATAGACACCCTTATCCAAAGTGTTTCCATCCACTAGTTCCTCAAAGTGGATCTTCCCATCCATAGGTCCCACAGCTTCCTTAGAAAGGAGATCAGCGGCATGGTTGAATTCCCTGTAGATATGATTAAAGGAAAGATGGGAGAAGTCTTCCTTTATGTCCAAAATTATGTTCATCCAATGAGTTAGATGAAGCACATTTAGATTCGATTTACCAGAAATCCAATTTATTACCACCGAAGAATCTCCCACCACCTGCAAAAATTGCACGCCTTTCCTTCTCGCAGTCCAAAGTAAGCCCCATAAAGCAAGTAACTCAGCTTGGATATTAGTTCCAGATCTAGCACCCATCTTAAATCTGATGGAATGTCCCCTTTTTATAAGAAGAACCATACCCGCTCCACATAAACCATCTTTCTGGGCGCCATCAAAGAAGCCCACTGAGCAGTTTGGGTCGAAAGAAGGATGTCTAAGAGTTATGGACTTTTCTTTTTTCTTCTTAGATTTATCATCCTTAAATATAGCAATTGCCCTGTAGGCCACCTGAGAATGGGAAAGTAGTTTCTTGTCGAAAATATAACGGTTTCTATTTTTCCATACTTCCCATATAACAAATAAAGGAAGTTCAGGAAATATGGGTTTACTGGAGAACCAAATTTTCAAACTCTCCTGAAGATTCACATGATTCTAGATCGCAATGAAACATAGTAATTCTTGGCAAAATATCCAAACGCGAGTCATAAAGGAGCAATTAACGAACAGATGAGACATCAATTATGAATTTTGTAAACAAAGTAAGCAAACCCCTGGTCCAATAAAACCTCTCCTTAATAAGTTGTCCCAGGTCAGGATTTTATTTTCCAGGTAGAGCTAGATAAAACTGCATAATTTCGTGGGTAAATTCCATCTCCAAAGCTTTGTGGACCACTAGTTTTGCAGCTCTTCGACATTTTTAGAAACTACATAATTATATGCAAGTTTAGCGGAGATATTACCATTTGAATCTCCCCAATCCCAAACAAGAATATCTAACTTCTTTGTCAGACAAATACCTGCTGTTGATAGACTTGAGATATACCTTTGCCATTCGACAGCCTCGCAGCCCGTGAGACTGATATCATCAGCATTTATCTAGACAAAAACATAATTATCCCCAACTTCAATTTTATAAACCTGAGCAAGAACATCTATGTTTTTAGTGTGTAAAGTTTCAATCAAATTTGAAGAGAGCCGATAATCCTCTTTCAGCCCAATAATTGGATCAATTCCGATATAAGCCCATATGCCCTACCCAATGTTCCAGTTCAAACGTTTTTTCAAAGTGAGCAATTTCCTGTAGAGACCTTTCCAAATAATTGAAACAGACGAGCTGAGAGGAGGTGTATTTCAGATCCACGAAGATGGGATAACAGATTTTAGGTATTTCTTATTTATCACTTCATTCCATAAACTATCACTGAAGAGAGCTCTCCACAATGTTTTAGCTCCCAAAGCTTCTTCAAACCAGAAAATATGCTTCAACCCCCAATCGCCATATTTCTTTGGCAGCGCTAACTTTTGCCAAGCCGCTAAGTGAAATTTTGTATGATTCAAGCTTCCTGCCCACAAAATCTGATACATTCTTTTATGGATAGCTTCCAAAATAGCCTTAGGAACCATGGCCAACGACATCTAGTAAACTGTAATACCTTGCAGGACTGAGTTTATCAAAATTAACCTTCCACTTAATGATAAAAACTGGTATGCCCAAATGTTTATTATTTTCTCAATTCTCTTGATAAGCCACAACCAGTCTTCATTTTTGTAGTTGTTTGGTTTAAGAACAAAACCCGGGTACTTCAAACCTTCCTACAAATTTTTCTTTCGAAAAGGGAAAAGAGACTCAACCTGATGACACGGATCTGAATCTAGTTCCACCTAATTATTGAAGAAAAGGGTAGACTTTTCTGGGCTAACTTTCATACATGAAGCTGCACAAAACAGATTTATAATCTCCGATAGAACTCTCCAATCCTGCGCCAAACCTCTGCCAAATAAAAGGACATCGTCCACAAACAGCAGATGCGAAATTTGTAGAGATGGGGAAAAACATATACCCTTAAATTGCTTCTCGGCTTTTGCAGAATTCATGAGCAAACTTAAGCCTTCAATAACCATGAGTAAAACTAAAGGAGATAGAGGGCACCCTTGGTGCAACCCTCTTTCACCTTTGAAGAAGTCAGAAGGGTGCCCATTAACCAATATAGCATAATTTGCGCTTGTGACACAACCCATTATCCAGTTTGTAGCCTCAACCAACAAACCAAATCGCAATAAGACAAAGCGAAGGAAGGTCCAATCTACCCTGTCATAAGCCTTAATAAGGTCCATTTTTAAAATTATGGCTTTCAACTTTCTCTGTTTAACTAAATGTATGCATTCTTGTGCCACCCCAATGGCATCAAGGATCTGTCGATTCGACAGAAAACCGAATTGCTCTTTCGAAAGTCCTGTCTCTAAAAAAGGATTCATTCTGTTAGAAATCACCTTTGTGATCAATTTATAGACCAGATTACATAACGAGATTGGTCTATAATCATTAAAACTGGAGGGCTTATTCTTCTTAGGAATAAGAGTGACAAAAGTAGAATGAAGCCTTTAAAAAAAAAAACCTTCAACCTAGTCTCTTCCACAGTGTTGAGCAGCTCCTCTCCAATCAAGTCAAAAAAGTGTAAGAAAAATTCAACTGTCCAGCCATCAGGGCCTGGGCTTTTGTCCTTCTCAAAATGATTTATAACGGCCTTAAGTTCTCCCAAAGTAACTTCAGAAAAAATAGAATCTCCTTGTTCTTTTGTGAAGATCCGGGGGAACTTTTCAATGACTTTTAATTTTTCCCAAAGGTGACATTCTGATCTTGCTTGTAAACATCACTAAAGAAATCCACCGCTCCAATCTCTATGGATTTTTTATCCTTCAAATCCCTACCATTAAGATCATTCAATTCCCAAATTGAGTTGATATTTCTCCTCATATTAGCATAATTATGAAGAAGAAGAAAAATGTGTTCCTATCACCACTCTGTATCTAAATCGACCAACTTTTTAAATGCCAAGATTCCTCATTCTGAAGCAGAAGTTTATGTTTCATAGCTTCTAAGGAAACCTTCTTGTCTTTTGTAACACCATCAAAGAGAACCTCCATAGTATCATCAAGAGCATTCAGCTGCATCTTGATATGGCAGAGGTTAGCATGATTTAACTCTTTCAATTCTTTTTCCCATTTAATAACCTCAAATTTGAGGAGTTTGAGTTTATATAGCAGAGCATGAGAATCCGAACTAAAAACTTTACTTGAGAAATCCTTCCACTTCGCTTGAACCAAAGAACAAGAATCATCATTAAGGAGCCAGGAATGGTTGAACTTGAAAGGCCAGGAATGGTTGAACTTGAAAGGGAAACTTACCTTTGGAGCATTCAAATCGATCTCTAAAATCACTAGTTTTTTATCCGATAATCCAAATGAAATAGACCAACTTCTGTATTTCCCAAATTTACTGCTGAGCTCTTCTGCAATTAGGAAGCGGTCCAACATTTTAGCAATGCCACTATTTCCTGTCCTACCATTACTCCAAGTAGGGATAAGCACGGCTGGAGTGACATTAATAAGGTTTGCAAATTCAAAGGAGTCTCTGAAATACCCGGCTAAAGCATCCTCCTTACAACCAGATCCCCAATTTTTTGTCGAGGAGAGAGTAAGATTCAGGTCGCCTGCAAGTATTAGGGACGGGTCTTTCAGAAAACCACTTTGAAATAAATTATCCCATAACACTTGTTTATGATTATAAGTGCCATACACATCTAAGATTCAGATAGCCCTATCTAAATCCTTAAACTTCCCCTCCAGCAATATTCCCGCATAAACTAGAAAAGAAGAAAAATGAGCTTTAAGAGGGTTCCAAGCCGCTAATAGACCCCCAGGAAATCCCTTAGCATGATTGCCACAACAGTTCCAGGATGGAAACATCTTAAGGAAGATATCACGGGCTTGAATAGAAGGAATCATGGTCTCTTGAAGAAGAATACGATCCGGCCTGATTACATCAATCAGCCTTCTAAAGGCAGTTCGTTTGGGACACTGCCAAAACCCCTGATGTTTAGGGTTAAAAGGGTCATTAAGGAGAAATAACTCGAGGCGTGTCTGCTCTAAGGGCCCCAAGATAGGAATCAAAAGAAGGAGAAGTAGCAAGCACTTTCCCCACATAAGTAATATCAGAAATTCTGGGATTTTCACAGATAGGGTTACGCCCAGAAACACCAGATGAATTTCCTTTAATACCACAGTTCTTTCCCTTTTTCTTTCAGGTGATAACATTTTGTAACCATATGGAGGATATGGGAAGGATAGCCTCATCCTCGGGCTTACCCAAAAAGATAGGAATCTTTGCTCGTTCCTTAGTCGTTCCACAACTACCAGGGTTACCAAAAGAATCTCGAATATAGATTGGTGTAATGACAGAGTCCCCCTTAACCTTGGCTTCTGGAAGAGGAAGGATAGAGTCCAGCAAACCAGAAAAGTGTGGAGAGGAGTCTAACACAGGTGGGACTGTTTCTTCTAGAATATCCAAGGTAGAATCCGTAGTATATGTCCCCTACTCTGGTACATCCAAACTCTTATCCAAAGGAGAAGTCACAGGAATAGATTGGAGAATACTATAATGATCACATACCCCATCCAACAAAGAATTAACTAATTCATCTTTAGATATGAATTTGAGTAAAATAGGTAGGGAAACTTTCAACTTACCCAAAAAAATCAAGCGTCGAAGAATGGTCCAAGGGTATAGACCATGCCAAGACTGTATCAGTGTCTTTGGAATCGCCAGAATCATATGTGCAATCCCTATCCCCATCCTTCATCTCCAGGGAACTTCCAGGGAAATTATCCCGAACATGACCAACTTTAAGACATCTAAAACACTTGAAGGGCACCCGCCAATAGTCCAGTTTTTGGGCAAAAACACCATCATTCCAGATAACCTTCACATCTTCGGGAAGACCTAGAGAAGTCTCCATTTCCACAAGAACTCTCGGAACCCTTCTATCTACCGAATGTAGGGTAGAATCTTCTACCAAGATAAAACGCCCAATCGAATTTGCAATAGACATCAAACCCCCAAAAGACCAACACTGCAGGGGGAATCCAGGAAACAAGACCCATAGGTTCCGCTTTGTCAGTTTTTCAATCCAAGGATTAAAAGCTGAGTGCCATCTGGAGAAAACTAAAGAACCTTCACCAATAATCCAGAAATGACTTTCGATTAGCCACAACCTCTCCTCAGTGAGAAAATGGAAGTTGTACCAACCGTTTACCAAAAGGTTAACCCTTGGCGTGTACTGAATGATGGGTTTCCAAAATTTACCCATCCAATCTATAATCTCAAACCTAGAAAGATGGATAAATTGAAACCTCCCCAACATGGTGCATTTAGATAACCCGAGCACCATATCAGATGTCACGTCCTTGCCCAAACACAGGTGGATTTACCTTGCCTGACTTTCTCCAGTTTTAGCATTCGTCTGCATCTCGCTTTGTCACCCGAAACAAGCCTGTGTGGACCAAAGCTCTCAATCCTCGTTTCTTTGTAGGCGGTATCAGGTGTAAGTGAACAAGATGAGGGTTTTGGGTTTCCCTCCCCGACATAGCCCGAAGGGCTAACAACTTCAGATAACTTAACCACTGGTTTCGAATATTCCACCAACATATTAGGGTTAGAACGAATATATTCTACAGAGAAAGGGACAGTTCCACTTGTCTTTTCACTACTGACAGGTGTAGTGAAATCCTGAAAATAACTGCAAGAACCTCTAGGTCTATCCGTCAGAGGCTTAAGGGCAGAAAATTCTCTAGAAAATGCCATAAGGAAAAAAACAAATTAACCGACAATCACAACATAACCACAAAACGTCGGAGAGAAGGGATAAACGAGGTTTAAAAAAGTCAAATCAGAACACCCCAGACCACCAAGATGAACAGAAAAACGGGGTTTTCAGCCTAAAATGGATGACAACACAAAGAATCATTCCCACTTTCTTAGAAACTTGGATAGTACTAGGCTAATCAGGGTGATTAGCGGACTCCAAGGGGCTGCCATACCGGTTAGACCTGAAGAGAAAAACCCCAAATTCTGAAAACCTTAGTTATCCAGAACCTGCAAAAAAACCGTTAACATGAAGAATCAAGATGATGAGATGTTAAAGTCCAAGACCATGTAAAGTTACTACATGCAGACATGGGTTGGAAGATGTTCCTAGTTTTGTGAGGCTTCTCGAGGAGCTTGATGGTGCGTCGTTGGATGATCTTAATAGTTCAAAGGCTTTTCAAAGATCTCGAGGAGCCACACAATGCATATTGTGAGGTGCATATTGTTCACCTTTTATCTATATTGCATCATACAAAATGATTGTAATTATGTGCTTCACATAGGGTTCACACATGGAGGTAAAAAACGTGCCTTGAGCGCACTCTGAGTGGGTTTTGGCATAATCATGAGGGCTTTGCAACAAGGTGTGGTGTATCCATAGCCTAGTCAAGGACTTCTGACAAAATAACTCAAAAGTATGCCGATAAAGTTTAATTCACGGATAAGTACATGAAAAAAGTTAATTTTTGGGTTAAATTTTAAATTGGTAGGCAACGAATGTATGTAACCATTATCGAGAAAGTACGTAACTAGGGGGCTCACTCAAATGCCATGTGCATGAACCCAAGTTTTTAGCTTTGGTGACATCATACTAAGGCGAGCCATGGAGAGGCTCTCCTTCATGTATGTGCATAGGCTAACATAGTTGATTTTGAGGAGCTTGACATACAAAAAAACAGGGCAAGCAATAAGCACCCCACAACAAACTCATTAATGTTGTTGTGGGGGGCTTACAGTAACATGCACATCAATGGATTATGCCACGTCATGCATGGCATTCGAGGGATCTTCTCATTAATGAAACCATCATCCTTGAAGAAGTGACGGCACTGTAAGGCATCTGCAAACGGGCGTATTCCCATGACAGATGCACAGATGAGATTACCTTCAATATACATGAATTCGACAAAGGTTGCACGGATGATATTACCTTCAATCTACGTGGATTATGCACTTAATGTTGATCAATGTTGCACTTAATCCTCCACGCCCCTCCATAAACTATTCAGGACCTCCAACATGCCAGTCGATAACCGGCATATACTTTGTTTCAGATGGTGTCAAGGAAGTAGAAGGGCCAAGGAGAAGGGAAAGTGCAAAGAAGGAGAAGGCTTCCCAGAGGGGTTGCAACATTTTCATTCATACATCCTTCAATCGGTAAGTCCATGTAGACACAGTTTATGCCTTCGTTTTATTGGTACACCCTGCCCCTGACATATTAAGACTTTTGTTCTGCATGTGAAGTTGAATCTGGTCTAAATATTTAATTTTCCCTTGTATGTGATCCTTGCTATGTTTTTGTTGTGTTTAGTTTTCTCGGTCAATCGATAGACGCGCTTTGTTGATGAATCTCTGTACATCTCAATGATAAACACAACTCAACCATCTGTGTTTGCTCGAGGCCTGCATAATGTTATGTGGTAAATAAGGAAAAAATATCGACATGAGTAATTAGCGATTAATTTTGTAGCATGCCCCGTATTATTACAAATCCTTGAAGGACAATGAAGCCTATTAATGTTTTAACTTAGTTTCTTTAGTCAAAACTTTATGCACTCAAAGTAGTTTCTTTTGTAGCATGCTCGGCTTTGTTACCACTCAAACTAGCAACCATAAATAAGCAACATGATGTAGACTAAATGCTAGTGATTGGTAAACATGTGGAAGAGGTCTAGGCCCAAATGTCACCACAGCCCAGCCTCTTAACTTCTTCGGATAACTCCTAAACCCAGGGGAGCACTTAAATGATACCTGCAAACATCACACATGCAAATACATTTCCATGACCTTGTAACTAGATCAGTTCCTTGTATGGATTCAAACAATATATAAAGAAGACAACTTGACCTAATTAAGGAGTTAGTTCAATAGCTAATCATGTATATCATCAATCACCTTTCGAATTTCACAAATTCCAATGCAACTCACATATACCAATGCACCTTCACGTATCCCAAGGCAACCCTCAAAAAGGTGCACTCTTAGGAAAAGAGGAAGGAGGAGACTAGGGTGAAACCCTAGGTGAAGTCAAAACCCAAACGTGACCCAAGGTAAGTGAGATCTAGGGTTCTCACACTTCCTAATGCACTAGGGAAAAATGGGACGCCCTTCAAGATTTGTGGACAATTCAATTAGGGAGAAATTGAGGGGTGGACCAGATTTACCGAATTCCAAATATTTATAGATTTTTGAATTTATGTAAATTTTTAGAGTTTTTTAACAATATATGATTTTTAGGGGTTTTTACACATAAAATGGGGTCGCCCTTCAAGATCTGTGGATAAATCCATTAGGGTGAATTTGTAAGGAAAACCAGAATTACAAACTCATGGATATTTTTGGAGTTATGAATTTTCTAATTTTTAGGGTTTTGGGAATTTTTTAGATTTTTAGGGTTTTGGCATAAAATTGTAGCAAAACTATAATACAATAAATGCTGAAAAATAGAGTAAAAATGACAAGACAGAGAATATGATTTTTGTCTCAATCCCCAAGGCATTGAGAGATCTATGGTTAATGTCCCTCTCTTAAGATGTTTCTCTAACACTTGCAAGCTAGGGCATTACCTAACAACCTCTAGGTTTTGGTAGGTGAGCCTAACTAAGGAAAATGGAGAAGTCCAAGGCCCCAAAAACAATAGGAAACCCTTATGCAAGACGTTTCCTTCATACAAAGTTGATAGAATATTGGTAAAAAGCCCTAATTTAGAGAAAAAAACTGCATAAAACTACCATTCAATCCACATAGTAACATTATTCACCAACATTCAACAAGAGATGAGCAAAGAAGACACCTTTAGGTCACACTTGGGCATGTGTTATTTTAACAAGTCTAGAATCAACCATAGCATGTGCAAGAAATAAGCCCTAGATCATTCATCCATCCACCATCAAGCAAAGAAGATCATCCCAAGAGAAGGGAGCATCACCAAAGAGACTCCAAGAGTAGGAGAAAAATAAATAATTTCATATTAGAACCCTTGTCTTATGATTTTACAATGAGATGAGAGGTTTTATTTATACCTTTTCCTCTTAAATATTTTAATTTGAGTCTACAAGTCTAAAATATAAAATAATATTATTTTTAGGGTAAATTCTACACAACAAAGGAATTTTACCCCCAAAAAGTACAAAAATGATAAAAATAAGTTAAATTAAGCTAAGAGATGGCTTCACTTGATAAAATAGTGAGCCAAGGGGGGACAACATGCCCCATCTAACCCCAAAATGTTGAAAATCCCTTAACACCCCCCCTCCAAGACATTGTAGGCTTGAGTGGTGTGCAACAATTGGAAGAAGGGCGCACTGGGTCGTAGGCATTCGAGGAGCGGTATCTAGAAGTTATAGGTCCAAGTGGGTGCAAGAAGGTGTGTTAGGAGGAGATAACCTTCCTTTACAAAGCGTAATCACCTCTACAATTCAAATAATCAAGATGAGCATGTGCCCCAATGGGTCAACCCCAAAAGCCCCGGAGCACCAACCCATGGGCATAAAGCCCTGCATGGTGGAGACATTATCACACTAAAGGGGCAGTCAACAAAGCCATTAAGCCAAGCACTTTCGAGAGTGAAACCAAAGGGGCTGGCCATGTCCAATCCAAGGGGTAAATAGACCCCAAACCAAATATCCATACAATAAATCCCACTTTGGCCTGTACAATAAAAAAAAATTGACCCCTTACTCTAGCCTCAGCCTCGTTGGAACTCTATAGTAGCTTTGGTGCATAACACTGCTCCAATTGCGGGACATGTGCTCTTCCCAGGAGTGCATGATAACCTCTTAAATATTCTGGGTACCTATAGACCTGCACACATATCAAATAACCAAGGGATCAGATGCATCTGAGATAGACACTTCGACCCCACCTTGTTCATAATGAAAATGAAAATGAATAACGCAAAATGAGATAACAACAAATGCAATGCATAGATACTCAAATGATGAACTGAAATGAAACTAACCTACCTAGCCTAATTATAATAAGAAGAGTATGGTCAAGTGAAATCATACCACCAATTTATCCACATGAGCATATCATTCATACCAGACCTTTTTCCTTTGTCTTTAGAGATAATCCAAGACATAATCACATCAATAATAAACTGAGTACATACCAATATCTTTGCCAAAATGGAGATGTAATAATGACTGAACTTGGGAGCTTAGAAACCTTGAAATTCTTGCCATGGAGAATGATTACTTTCACAAGCTTTATCTATCCAAGCTTGTATTGGGTTCAAGTATACACTATCTCCATCATATATTTGTGTTGAGAAATTTTTTCGCATAGAATTGGTTGTCTGAGTATGGACTTGGGGAATCATTTGCAAGGGTGAGCCTTGGAAATATTCATGAGTATTTTTGAAGGCTAGTTGTGACATATCCCTGCACCTACCCAAGCATTGTTTTGGACATGCAAACATGCTATTCATCTTTGTAATAATCATGTTAGTATCCCCAATAACCTTAAATTTTTTGAAATTGTCAGCCACAAAATTCACACCTTCACATTTCAAGTGAAAAGATAAACAATAAATATCATGGAAATGAGAAGTGAATATTATACCTGTCCACATACATGTCTTGGTTCCATTGAAATGCATCATTGAAGACTTACTGGTAAAGGATATAAATGGTTGATCAAATTCTACAATACTTCTTGAGGAATGTTGATGGGAATGATTATCAGGACCCACCATCAACTGAATGATTGTAAAAAAACTCTCTCTATGATATCCCATAGCTTCCCTGATGCTAGGTAGGCACGATCGAACTAAGCCCGAAGAAATCTTATCGGAGATGTGGCCTCCAAAATCTTTAAATTATGTATGGAGAAGCTACATATGGAAATCACATGTAATAAGATCTACATCTAGAGGGGATTCATCAAATGCAATTGAAAACATATTGATCCAGTCTTCATCTTCGACACCACCAGGAAAAGGAACAATCATATCATCTTCAATTGTAGTTTCAATGTCCTTCCTCGAGGCGATTAAGACTTCTTTATTCAAATATGTGTAATAATCTGGCTCCAACCAATTCATATTAACTTCTTCCCCTTTCATGATTTGCAAGAAAGGCTCATCGGACATAAGGTCTAAGATATCATTGACCAGATCATGAATAATGGTTTCTTCAAGCAAGCCTTTTATGGTCTGATCTTCGTCATGGACTTCTTCAACACGGATTGCTTCATGCTACTCTAAGACTTTTTCAACAAGATTAGCATGCTCTTCTCTCTTGAATAAGCTCTTTATGAGCTCGACATGAGACATCCATTTGTTTTGTCTTTCTGGACAATAGTGGCTACAAAATACTTGTATCAACTCTGCCAAAGAGGATATTCTATCTTTTACCAAGTCTCAAAACCAATCAAGTGCCTCTTCGTCCAGATGCCATGCAAATGCCTTCATGTATGATTCCTCATCCTTTTGAACAGTATAAGATAGAATAGTCTACATAAAATATTTGACAAGGTATAGGGGATCATCATCTTCATCAGAGAATCCTACCATGAACACTTCCGGTAACTATTTTGAACCATTTGGCAAGACAAGAGGAGCAAAATATTCTTTGGGAGTTATTCCAACAGGATGCTTTGTGGGAAGAGAAATCATGGCTTCAATAGTTTCTTCGTTGAGATTAGGATCCCACTTTTTCCCAAATGCCTTGACCAATTGCAAGAGTGAAGAAATCCCTTGAGGAGGGAACCCATGATACCAGTCACTCATATCCTTGTTATCCCGTAAGTCAAGAGAAACTACAAATCGCTCCATTCTGAGATCCTCATCCATAATGTCCTATGTTATAAGATATTCTTTGAACTTCATAATTGTTGGTTCTGGAGCCTGATATTCCAGATTCATAGATGTTATTCAGTCGTGTTTGTACCCCAGGTTTACTGTACACTCGTTCCCCAACTTTGGGCCCATGGTTTTGGGTAACTCATGGTTTTTTCCCATTGTATTTCACCTATAAAAGAAAGACATGATAACATGGCTAGGGTTGAGGTATTAGGTATTATGCATTGTAAAGAACTCTGAGATCGTAAAGAGAGACTGTGAGAAAGTGAAGAGGAAGTGCAACGGATGTGCTGTAGGTTGTATCCCTTCATTTGCTGGATGGTATAATAATAAGGACTGGCAATTTCAGTGTGGACGTAGCCCATCTTGGGTGAACCATGATATATTGGTGTCTCTCTTGTAATGTGTTTGTGTAATTTGTATTTGCATCTTGTTTATTGTTATTGCTCTACGATCCTGTTTTTTTAACAATAATATGCTTTGCAACTGTAGCTTCATATCCATGGAATCTCGGGATGGCCTCGATTGATCCACATTTCTGTAACATATTTGGATATCTCGGAACATTTGTGAAATCCAATGGAGCATATGGATTATGCATCAATATATTTTCAATGGAAGCCATATCATCTTCTTATTTATAGTTGAGATTGCCTGCTTTGAATTGCACTTCCTTAATTTGTTTTCCTCAGTGGATTCGCTTGATATGACCCGCGGGGTTAGCCTTTAACAAAAATCTTATCAAAGATAGAACAAAACTTACGTTTTGGCCTTCTTGTAGAGTACCTCTTTAGATTTTCTTTAGTGGGAGTCACCAGGAGAGACTTGTCAACTTGGGTTAAACAAATCTCCCCAAAGTACCAAACAAGAACGTACCTAAGTAATGGAGATTGTTTTTGAATTTTTCTTTAATGATTGGAGTCGCCAGATAAGTCCCGCAAGATTAGTCCTTGAAGAAATATAGATATAATGATGTTAAAAGACTTACCTCAAGACTTATCAATTGTTGTTTCTTGTCAAGGTGGGACCACAAATAACCACCTCAATTATCTTTCGAGGTCCTTGGAAACAACGCCAAAAATGATACTGCTCAAACTAGCAGTCATAAATAAGCAACATGATGTAGACTAAATGCTAGTGATTGGTAAGCATGTGGTAGAGGTTTAGGCCCAAATGTCACCATAGCCCAGCCTCTTAACTTATTTGGGAACTCCTAAACCCATGGGATAGCCCTAAATGATACCTGCAAACATCACACATGCGAATACCTTTCCACGACCTTATAAATAGATCAATGCCTTGTATGGAGTTAAACAATATATAAAGAAGACAACTTGACCTAATTAAGGAGTTAGTTCAATAGCTAATCATGTATATTATCAATCACCTTTCCAATTTCACAGATTTCAATGCAACTCACATATACCAATGCACCTCCACGTATCCCATGGAAACCCTAAAAAAGGTGCACTCTTAGGAAAAGAGAAAGGAGGAGGCTAGGGCAAAGCCCTAGGTGAAGTCAAAACCCTAACGTGGCCCAAGGTAAGTGAGATCTAGGGTTCTCACGCTTCCCAATGCACTAGGGAAAAATGGGACGCCCTTCAACATTTGTGGACAATTCAACTAGGGCGAAATTGAGGGGTGGAGCAGATTTAACAAATTTCAAATATTTTTAGGTTTTTGAATTTATGTAAATTTTTAGGGTTTTTTTGACAATTTATGATTTTTATGGTTTTTTACACATAAAATGGGGACACCCTTCAAGATCTATGAATAAATCCACTAGGGCGAATTTGTAGGGAGAACCAAAATTACAAACTCGCGACTATTTTTAGAGTTATGAATTTTCTAATTTTTTAGATTTTTAGGGTTTTATGCATAAAATTGCAGCAAAACTATAATACAATAAATGCTGAAAATATAGTAAAAATGACAAGACAGAGGATATGATTTTTGTCTCAATCACCAGGGCATTGAGAGATCTATGGTTAACATCCATATCTTAAGATGCTCCTCTAGCACTTGCAAGCTATGGCATCACCTAACAACCTCTAGGGTTTGGTAGGTGAGCCTAACTAAGTTAAATATAGAAGTCCAAGGCCCCAAAAGCAATAGGAAACCCTTATGCAAGACGTTTCCTTCATACAAATTTGATAGAATATTGGTAAAAAAGCCCCAATTCAGAGAAAATGCAGCATAAAACTACCATTCAATCCACATAGTAACATTATTCACCAACATTCAACAAGAGATGAGCAAAAAAGACACCTTTAGGTCACACTTGTGCATATGTTATTCCAACAAGTGCAGCATCAACCATAACATGTGCAAGAAAGAATCCCTGGATAATTCATCCATCCACCATCAACCAAAGCAAATCACCCCAACCAAAGAAGATCACCCTAGGAGAAGAGGGCATCACCAAGGAGACTCAAAGAGTAGGAGAAAAATGTCTTATGATTTTACAATGAGATGAGAGGTTTTATTTATACCTTTTCCTCTTGAATATTTTAATTTGAGCCTACAAGTCTAAAATATAAAATAATATTATTTTTAAGGTAAATTCTACACAAAAAATGAATTTTACCCCCAAAAAGTACAACAATGATAAAAATAATTGAAACAACTTTGTCTGGTTGTGGGGTTAAGAAGTGAATCCGACTTCCATATTTGAGATGAAAAGAATAATATTATTGATAGATGATGATAATTTACAATTGGTAGCCTCCATTATACATGGTGTGGGAAGCCATGTATGATGGGACACATCCCTTAACCTAGTACTAATTATTATTCATTATTATCATTATCATTATATTTATTCTTTATATTTGTTACATTGCCTTCCCGTTTAAGGAAATCTTTGTCCTCAAAGCCGGATTTACTGACAGTGCCTTTCACTCTGGAGCTTGGAATGATCTCTTTTATCTAGACATAGTCTGGATCCTTGTTGTGTCGTGATTATTTATGCTTAGGTGGAGAACTTCTCGGTCCATTCAATCGGTACTTATTTCCTTTCCATTCAAATTCCATGTATTGTTTTTGCAGGTTGGTAGAGTAAGTCCCTAGCGATGCTAACCAGTCGGTGCCTAATAGCATGTCTACTTCTTTGAGAGGTAAAGAACCACAATTGAGTTGTAGGTATATGTTTTGTATGTGAAATGACACCTTATGACATTTCCCCACTTTTTCTATGTGTTGATTTACGATGGTTAAGGCTTTAATCCCTTTTGCGGGAAACACAAAAAGATTAAGTTCCTTTGCCTTGTTGATATCGATCAAATTATGGGTACTTCCAGAATCGACCAAAATTGTGATATCCATATTCTTAATTTTCCCATTAAGTTGTAATCTTTTTGGCCCTGACTTCCTTGATTATGTTACTCGGAATATGAATTGTTCAGTTTTAAGGATGTCACGACTTCTCAACTGAGGTGGAATATATTTCCCTGCGAGTGATTGGTTTTCCTTCTGCTGGGTGTAATCTATCTTATGTGTCTCTACCTTTTCTTCCTTACAAGCTTGTTGAATACATGTAATTGTCGCAACTGATGCTTCGGATGAGATTGTGTTTGTATCTGCCTCTCTTGCTACTTGTACTTCTTTCCCATTTATGATTTTGCAATGTACTGTGTGATTGGTTTTGCATTTATGGCATGCGAACCAATCTTCTCTGCATCAATGACAAGTTTTTTTTTTGTCAATGTCGGCGTGACTGGTTAATGTTTTTGAACCCTTTCCAACTTCATAGCCATACGACTGGTATTTGTTGCACTGATGACCGGGTGACCATATATCTTCACAATGCCTACATTGTGTCTCTTGTTGTCGTAAATATCCATTGTGTCTCTTGTTGTCGTAAAGGTTCCCTTGTCTTGATTTTTTAAACTTTTCCCTAATAAGTTTCGCTTTGCGCCTAGCCTTATCCAAATTGGATACATTATTTAATTCTAATTCTTCTCTTATGTACGGTTTAAGACCAGAGACATATGTCTGGAGTCGTTGACCATCTGTTAATTCTGGTACTCGCGTCGCTAATGCTTCCCATTCGTAGGTGTATTCTTCCACGTCGCCTTCTTGTTGTAATCTAGTTATTTTGGCAAAAAATTCATTCTCCGTCACATCTTCGAATCTTTTAAAAAAATTAGTTTTGAATGTGTCCCAATTGTAGGCATATACCTTTGTCATTTTATTCCACCACATGTACCAATTGTATGCCCGACCTTCCGGCTGCATGGAGGTGTATTTAATTTTTTCATCATCTGATAAGATTTTGTGGATGTAGAAGAACTCTTCCGCTTTGTTGATCCATGCCACACTCTGTTTTGTTTCTCCATCGAACTTGTGTAACTCCAATATAGGTTTCATTGGGTATCCCCCCATCGATTGCATTGAAGCCCAATATGATTTTTGATGCTTGTAGTCTTTATGGTATTCTGGGATCTCCACTTTGAGGGGATTTGATTGAGATTATTGGAATCAGTTGAATCACGACATGAGTTGTCTCCCTTTGGTGACTCGACATTTTTAGAATCATCTCTATCCTTGAAAAACTGCTTGATATTTTCTAGCCCTTCATCGAAGTATGTTTTCATTTCATCTCGTACCGTCCTCATTTCCCATGAGATTGCTCCAACAACTTCATATTGCACATTTCACGATAGCTCTTCTTTTCCTTCTCGTAACTCTATGTCAAGTTTGCCAATTCTTGAGTTTAAACCTTCAAGGATTTTCAAGTCCTGAATTTGGTCTTTTTCTAATTTTTCCAGTCGGTCCTTTATTTCCGACATGGTTCTTGACCTAGTATGTCGGGGTGAGTAATTGGGTGCAATTTTGGTTTTGGAGATGAAAGACACTTGATAATTAAGCTAATTATTGTTTAGTAATAATTAGCTTATGAAAATGTAATGGTGGAAGAGAATAGTATTATATTAACAATTTAAAGGATAATATTATTAATATATATATTATTTACGAATTAAAAAAATAAATTATAATAATATTATTATAATGTATTTTTTTGTTTTGATTGTAGGTTAACGTGGAGAGGAGAGGTAGTATGGATGAAAACTAGAAGAGGAGGGTGCGCAGCAGGGAGGGAGGGCACGCAGCAGAGGTGGCGTGGGTGATGGATGATGCGTGCAGGAGATGGCAGGAGGACGGGGAGGGGGGGGAGCATGTCGGGGAGATGGAGTGGTGGTGGACGGGGAAGGAGCGTGGGGGAGGGTTTCGGGAGATGGGAGCGCGTAAATGGATGGTGGAGGAGGGGTGGCTAGCAGGGGAGAGCGCGGGGGAAAGACCACGCAGAGGTGGACGTATGTAGAGGGCGGATGGGAAGGAGCGCGGGAGGGGAGGGAGATGGGGATATGCAGAGAGGGAGATGGCGGACGTAAAAGTGGCGGGGAAGCCGCGGGCTGCGGAGGATCTGGGAGGCACGGCCAGAGGTAAGGAGCAGCCAGAGGGAATGGCGCGGGGGTGAGTTGGTGTTACGATGTAGAAGGTGGCGATGGAAACGGGAGGAGGAGGCGCTCGTTTGAAGAGGAGATCCTACGACCTGTGGAGGGTGAGTGGATTGTTGAGATCTGAGGGTAACAGTGAGAGTAGCCAAGGCAGGAGCGAGGAGCCGATCCAACTCTGATACCAATGAAACAACTGTTCGGTTGTGGGGTTAAGAAGTGAATATGAATTCCATATTTGAGATGAAAAGAATAATATTATTGATAGATGATGATAATTTACAATTGGTAGCCGCCATTATATATGGTGTGGGAATTATATATGGTGTGGGAATCCATGTATGATGGGACATGTCCCTTAACCTAGTACTAATTATTATTTATTATTATCATTATCATTATTATTATATTTATTTTGTATATTTGTTACAATAATCTAAAATAAGCTAAGAGATGGTTTCACTTGATAAAATAGCGAGCCAAGGTGGGGATGTCATGCCCCATCTAACCCCAAAATGTTGGAAATCCATCAACACCCCCCCCTCCAAGACATTGTAGGCTTGACTAGTGTGCAACATCTGGAAGTAGGGCGCATTGGGATGTAGGCATCAGAGGAGGGGTCTATGGAAGTTGAAATAGGTCCAAGTCGGTGCAAGAAGGTGTTTTGGGAGGAGATAACAGTCCTTTACAAAGCGCATTCACCTCTGGAAGTCAAATAACTAGGATGGGCATGTGCCCCAATGGGTCACCCCCGGAAGCCTTGGAGCAGCATAAAGCCCTGCATGGTGGAATCATCATCACATCGAAGGGGCAGTCAACAAAGCCATTAAGCCAAGCACTTCCAAGAGTGAAACCAAAGGGGCTGCCCATGTTCAATCCAAGGGGTAAACAACCCCCAAACCAAATATCCATACAATAAATCCCACTTTGGTCTGTACAATAAAAAAATTTGACCCCTTGCTCTATCCTCAGCCTCGCTAGAACTCTGTAGTAGCTTTGGTGCGTAATAGGCTCCATAAAAAACTTGCTATTATTGTAGCAGATTCCCATCGCCCCCTTTAAGTTGTGCATAATTTATTGTAAGTCTGGTCATTATGATAAGATTAACTAAATAGTATATAATACAATCATCGCCCTCCGGATAGAACGAATGTTACCAGTAACACAATTTTGACTTCATCGAATAAGCATTGTCCATCAACTTGGCCTAGCTTTGGTCAACCATTCTGAGAGCTTGCAGTATTATTCACTCCAAAATCTCCTCAGTCTTTAAAGGTTTTTAATCAATAATTTAATTAAAACTTTTTCATGTTTATCATGTCTTGATAAAAATTCATATAACATAATCAATAGCTTCAGGATTTCAATACAATTTTTTTCATGCTTTATTCTAAGTTAACATTGCATTGGCTATTTAAATAAGTAATCCCAACTATTGTATTTTTAAGAAAGATTATTTGAAGGTATAGTTAAGTATAAAGACAATTGAGTACAAAAGGACATGCGGGGCATGATAACTTATTTTTTTATGCTTAAATATATGCTAAAAATTACAATGATTACGCGTTTTGCATATAAAATGTACTTTACTTAAATCTATTTCCAAATTCAATGTTAACAAGGGAAATAACTGCAAAGCAGCTTGTCCCTGCCATAAGAAAGTGTTTATAGATTGTTTAATTATATTTTTATATTTGAAATAAAATTCAACATTGAAATAATAATTTTGTTGATTATTTAATATAAAAGATGAAGTTTTTTGATGATGGTGATGATGGTGTTTAACTTCAACTAAGACCATTTGGTTTGAGAAAAGACAAGATAAATATTATTTGATTTGCTTTAAAATACTATTCCTATGCTCAAAAAGCTTACAAAAGAGTATAAACTTTTTTATAACTATTTTTTTTTTCATTAGAAAAAAGCCATAACTTGATATTTTCATTTTGAAAATCAAAGTTACAAAAATCGTTTTCAAGTATGTCATCAGATGATCCTAAAGGTCAATCATCTAACTACTATAGTCGTCATCCTTCATCATGTTACATCTGTATACAGGTCTAAGACCAGAGCAACTATAAAGCATCAAAATCTGCTAGCCTCAAACCAAAAAAGGACCCCAGGAGTATAATGGTCATCATACCAAAAAGAAGAACAACATGAGTATCAAAGTGAAAAAACTAAATGGCAAGTATACTGCCATTATCCACCAAGATATCACCAACCCATTCTTCATATGAAATGAATCCGTCGAAAGGACCAATGGCTTCTTTTGATAGTCTGTCCGCTTCTTTGTTGATTTCCCTCTAAATATGAAGGAAAGGGATCTCCACAAAAGATTTGATGAGTTGTGCCATTTGTTCCAACCATGGAAGCAAATTTAGAGCATGGATATCATATTTGCCAGCAGCCCAATCAATTAGTACTTGAAAATCACCAAATATATTGATGCAGAAAATCCCTCTTCTTACGACGAACCATAGTAATCCCCAAAGTGCTAAAAGCTATGATTTCATATTGCTGCCCATCCCAACCCCCATTTTGATAAGTATTTTGTGGTCTGCTTTAACCCATAACACCATTCGAGCTCCACATATTCCATTTTTGGTCGCTCCATCAAAATAACCAAATGAAACATAATTATTCACTTCAGGAAATATTAAGTACCTCTTATGTGGGCATTTTTCCGAGGTAGGATAATCATTCAATAAAGTTAAAACTTTCCTGCAAATGTAGAAAATAGATTGATCAATAGACTAATTTTTTTTCTTATTTCTACATTTCCAAGTCACCCAAATAGCAAAAATAAACAACATTTTAAATTTCACTTTCTTCTGGAACCATATAAGGAAACAATCATTAAACGTCAGACTGAACCAATCATCTGAAATCCCCAACATACTTTGAATTTCTTCCCAAACCTTTATGAAGCAAGGACAATGTATGAATAAGTGTGGAATATCCTCCTCATCAGTCTTGCACATAATACATACATTTGGGCCATTAAAGCCCCTCTTCATTGGATTAGGCCAAGTAAGAATTTTGTTCTCAAAACATAACCAGATGAAGCGTTTAATCCTCATAGGAATTTTCCATCTCCATATCTTCTTTTGCCACCTGTTACCAACTGAGTTGCACATCAGTTGGACTTCCACAAAGCTGCCGAAGTTTGCACAAACCGCTTGTGCGTTTCAGAGTTCAGAAGTTCAAGATCAGGCCTTTTCAGGGCCCAATTTTTATTTTTTAATGCATGTACATGCCCCACGGGGTTTGTAATAAAGTGTACTCGCATGGTGGTCTTTTGAGTAACTTGGATCCATGGGACTTGACAACTAATGAGGGTATTCCAAGGAGTTTTTTCCTTTTCAATTATGCTTTGCCTTTAGACGAGTATAATTAACGAGTTTTTGTCCTACACCTCGAAAGTTGGAATGCCTAAGTTAGTAGTTAGGCCTTGGGGGGTTATTAAAGTTCACGTATTAACATATATAAACACGCTAGACACTTAAATAAACTCATATGGTCATGTACTAGGTCCCTAGGTGGTTTTTTTTTTTTCCAGTAATTGGACCATTTTTTAAATGGTTTAATTAAAAAAATTCAAAATGTAATAATTAAGTGGTTTGTGGGTGAAAATTGACAATGGGGTGCTCATTTTCTAAGTCAGAGCACCCACTTAACCCATAAACCCACTTTTCCTAAGTTTCGAGCAATTATTTAACTCAGAAAATAATATTTGCTCGAAAAAACCCAAAAAAAGACAAAATAAATGTCAAATAAAGACATATTAAATAAAAAGGACAAATTCCTAAATCAATGGGAGATGTCTAGAGTTGGTGTGGAGTTGAACTAAAGTGATTGAGGAGTCAAGTCCATGTCATATGAGCTTTGAAAGAGATGATTTCAATCAATCCAACCAAGTTTTAGTTAACTCCTCCTTGGGAAATGTGCCCTCTCTCTGCTTGGGGCGACTTTGTGAGGTGGAGTCTTGTGATTGAGGGTGATAAAATCAAGGTTGAGGCCATCTACCATCTGTACATGTGGCGCAATCCTCTACAAATGGATTTCAGTTAGGGTTCAATCAACTCCAAGATAGCTCTCTCTTGGTAGATGCGCTCCTCTCTTGGGATTTGCGCCCCCCTTTACATGCTTTTTGCTATATAATGAGAGATTTTGATCCTTCATTCGCATCAGAAGGTCAAACCTCTGCTTTCTATTACAATATTTTTATTGAGTTAATAAGAGGCTTTAGAGGCTACTCTGGTGTTGTCTTTGGTGTTGGATCTTCATGCTTTGCTCCTTATGAGGTATTCTCTATCATTCTATCATGCTAGTAACTATTGGGTTCATCTGTCTTTGAAGGGAAAATATCTTCATAAAGAATAGTAAGTAGTGCTTTATAGATTATTTGCTATTGTTAATGATACAAGAATGCTAGAGGTATAAAGAAGTCTTGTTTGAATCTATCATGTCTCGTGCTTTCTTTTAATTATTCACGCATATGCTCTTAATCCCCTTTACTAGTGTTGTTTTGATCTTACAGGTTGCTTAAGCTGGAGGAGTGGATGAACATGTTAGATATTCCTTTCATTCAACAAATCTAAACAAAGAGATTGATCCAACCGGTGCATCAGGAAGCAGACTCCATATCTCCTCTGTAGTGCTCAAACCCCCATGGGTTCCGACTTCTAGATCCACCAATTCTCTTTCATCTATTCTGGTTATCGGTTCTATTTATTATTTAGATCTAGATTCTAAAATTTGATTTTAAAATAGATCTAAATTTTGCAAACTAAAAGTTATAAAACGTTTACCAAAAAATTGTAGATCTAGGTTGCATTTCTTCATTATTGCAAGTTTTAAATCGTAGATCTAAAAGAGAAAAATAGAAGAGAATTTTAAGTTAATTTTTTTTTTTATCAAGCAAGATTAGTGCTCAAACATTTGCTTTCCATATCTTAAAGAGGAAAGCAAAATCCTAAGAAGTCAAGCTTTCTAGCTTGCCTTACTTAGTTCCTTTTTCATTTTTATAGCTAGTTACACTTAGAAAAAATTTACAATTTTTTGTAGCGTGGCCAAATACACCTTTTAAGTGTTTTTTGGCTCTTTTATAACAAATAACGTTCGCTGTTTTTTTTGCATTTTTTTAGCAGATTTTGACATAAAAGCGATCAAAAAATTGGATTTGGAAGCTTCCGTGGCCATTTAGGGAGCTTGTGCTACCCCCTTTTTGCTTTCACAATTATTGTAAGTTGTATTGGTACCTAATGATAAAGGACCAGTAGTAGTTCTTGTTTTCCTTTAATGTAACAAAAAATAAAGAGAGCTCAGCAGGATATTCCAGCGCCTTCCCCCATCCCCCCAGGGGGGATTCACATTTTTTCACCTTTTTACTTTTATTTATGTTTTTTTTTTTTTTTTTTTTGTATGTTAGATTAGTTCCTTCAAGTTAATAGTATTTAAATCACATCACGAAGCACACACAAATGTCCTTGAAGGACTCATTCAAGTCTGATTTATTTATCTCATTTTTGTTGCATGCATCTACAATTGTTCCAAACGAACATAATAAAATTGTGCCCTTGCTTTCCTGAAGTACTGCACCATTCTTTGGTGTGCGGAAAAGAGATTCTCGGGATTTAGTTTAGTTTAAAAACTCAATTTACAAATTTAAATAAAATCAACCAATGCTCGAAATCCGAAGTATGCTCTTGACTGCTGCAACTTAGTCTGAACAGTTAGGTCAATCATAAAAGGATGTAGAGAAACTAGTTTTAATATGGAAATCCTACGAAGTCTCAATTCTAAGGATTCGGGAGTCGAAGTGAAGCTAACTATAGAGTTAGCAGGCTGTCCTAAGAAGGTTCATCCTTGCCTGGTTGGACACTTGGTCTAGCTGTCACAATGCCTAGTCCAAGGGAGTGAGTCTAAGTTGGGCCAAACCAAAAATAAACCCATTCCTCTAATACACATTGATAATTTAAAAATTACAACAAACCTCTATAATACTTTCACGACACAACACAACAAGCATTCACATTTATATTTCACGGCACTGGTCTTGATACTTTACAAGTATTTCAAATTTCAATCATAAAATGTCGTGAGTTTATCTATATCATGTGTTGTGTTAATTAAATATTTTGCAAATTGTGCTTAGTTGTGATATTTTTTACATACACATCACTTAACTCTTATAATAAATATTTTTACTTGTTTCGTAGTTAAAGGCCTTAGATTATTTTTCATAGGGATCACCCCCCTTGGCTTCGCTAGGAGTAGCCTAGACGGAGGAGTTGAGTAATCAGGTGACAACACTTGAATCTGACTTGTCCCCAAGGACACATCGAGTGGCTTGAAGGTTTCCTGCCATGTTCCCCCCAGGTGTGTATTAGGCGACAACATTTTGGTGCCATTGCCGGGGATAAACCTTTCTATTCCTGGGTGACGACCTTTGTTTCTTTTTGTTGTTTTTACTTTGTTTGATGTATCTCGTGAACCTTTAAAATTTACTTGGTCCATCTGGCGACTCCACTTTTAAACATTTCAACAAGGTATTCAACAAGAATAAATTCTGAAGGGTTATTCAATTTTATCCCTGAACGTGAAAAGGTTTATAGTAGAAGATTGAATAAACAAAACTCTCAGAGAATCCTCGAAAATCTCAGACTTGAGTCAATTTTCGATCTTCACCATCTATTTCAAGAATCTAATTTAGAAGTAGATAATATGGGTGATTTTTTCAGTCCTCTAGATTTCACTGCAATAGTAGGTTACCCCCATGTCGTAACTGAGAAGGCAATTGAAAAAATGCCTTCATTTCAGGGGAATAATGCAATAAGTGCCAAGGCACATCTGAAACTTTTTTCACAATGTTTTAATAAATGGTGCTTAAATGCTAAATATGAGGATGTGCAAATGAAGGTGTTTGCGTTATATTTAGAAGAAGACACTTTTGAATGGTTCTCAGACTTAGATGCCAACAACTACAAGACCTTCAAAGAATTTGAAAAGGGTTTCTTAACCAAATGGGGAGATAATAAAGAGGATAGATACCTATTAGCCTCCCTCAACAACATGAAGAATAATGAGAACGGGACCATGGAAGAGTTTAATAAAAGATTCAACAATCTCATCTCTAACCTCCATGCCGAGATTAAGTCTCCTGATGGCTCAATCCTCATACGTTACATCGAATATTTCAATGGAGAGATGAGATATCAACTTAGAGTTACGGAACCTAGTGATCTAAAGAAAGCCCAAGTTATAGCTGAAAAAATGATAAAAACATGCAGTCTTCAGGAAAGTCCAATATCCAGGTTTCACCAAAGACACTTTTTCATCAAGACAGTCAGACAATAAGGATAAGTCAGTAGCGACAAACAATAAAGACCTAGCAAAAGACCCTTTGAGAGAATTGACCAATGTTATCAAGGCCATGGAATATAATCATGCTGCACATATTAATGCCATGCAAAATAGACTTATTGCCATGGAAAGAGACAAGTCTCACATGTCATCTCATAGGTTTCCTCCCAGAAAAAATAATGAATTGAAACCAAAGTATCCATTTGATCTGAGAGGATCATCTCATTGTCGATCGAAGTTAAAGTCTTCAAAATGTAAAGTAAATCTTACAGGGATGAAGAGCTCATCAAGAGCTTTCCTGCAACATTTGATTTGTGCAAAAAGGCCTCCGGATGCAGAAGTTATTGATGTTTGAATTTTCGGCAAAAGTTCAATTATGTTCTCTAATTTGATCATTTAAAGCCTTTTTAATGGATTTACGCATTCAAACTTTTACATGCAAACAATGGTTATAAAGATCCTGTCATTTTCGGATCAAGTTTGGTATCAGAGAAGCTTAACCATTGCATTGTGAGTTTGTGAATGTTAACAAGATCAAGGCTTAAAGCTGGTGAAGGAGAACTCGAAGAGTTTGATCCATAAATTGGTTCAAGAAGAAGAAAGAAAATGGCAGATGAAGAATACCGAGAAGAAGATGAGAAGGCTTTCCGCAAGGCTTTCTATCAGATGGAAGACAGGGTAGAAAAGTTGTTTGCAGATTATCAAGAGAGCTTGGAAAAGAAGAAAAAGAAGAAGGAGAAAGCAGATAATGATACTTCAGGAAAAGGAGGAGGCCCTTCTGAACCTTCTTCTCCTTCCTCTTCTTCCTCTTCTGAAAGTTTCAGTACTGCTTCTTCAAATCCAAAGAAAAAACCTGAGAAGATTAAGTCTGGTTTACCTTATTTGAAACTTGATATTAAGTTTGATTTTCCTACATATAATGGTGAACTTAACGCAAAAAAATTAGATGATTAGATCAGACAGATTGAAGTGTATTGCAAGATCTAGAAGCTTGTAGATGACAGTACAAAGATTTAGTTGGCTACTTTCCGCCTTGGTGGCACTGCACTCATCTGGTGGGAGAGTAAGACACGGGAAGGCATCCTTAACAAAGGTAAAATGATCTCTTCCTGGTATGAATTTACTATTGCATTAAAGAAGCAATTTTATCCATTAGGGTACATACAGCAAGCCATGCTGGATTGGCAAAACTTAAGGCAAGGTAAAGTTCAAAATGTACAAGAGTACACTCAGTAATTCAGAAAGAGAGCTTTGTTTTTGGGTATACCTCTATACACTCAAGAAACTCTTCTCAATTTTATTGGAGGATTACATAGTTATTTGTGTCATACAATACTTATGTTTCATCCTACTAACCTAGATGAAGTGTGTGTTCAAGCCACACATATTGAATCCGAAGGGAATAATGTTCATGATGACTTTTCCTCAGTTGAATCCAGTAAGTTGAAAGAAGGTAAGAACAAAGGGAAGAGAAAGCATACGACTACCGTAAAGAAAGGGGACACAAAAATTTCAGGTTATCATTGTCAGAGAGATGGGCGTGACGCAGAACACTGTTGGAAGCTACATCCATAATTGAAACCGAAGTGGTTTAAGGATCATAAAGGGAAGCAAAAAGCCACAGTTATTGTTGAGGACCTTGGATCAGATTCTGAGGATGAAACAAATATATCAATCGTATGTGTGAAAGTTAACGCTATTGTTGGTAATGATTATAACATTAGTTCTTCATGTGCTTCTACTTCTAAATATCATGATAGTTCTAAGGATAGAAAAAGGAATGCATTGTTTCATATAAGGGTAACTACAAAACAAAATAAGATCGACACACTCATAGATAGTGGATCCCAAGCTAATATCATTTCAGAAGAAGTAGTTAAGCAGTTGGGATTAACAAAAAAACCACACATAAAACCTTATCCATTAGGTTGGGTATGCAAAGATAAAACATTACAAGTAACAAGGCAATGTGATCTAAAGTTTGCGATTACATCCAAGTTTATAAATGAAGTTGAATTTGATGTGGTTCCACTAGATATCTGTGGAATTGTGTTGGGTAGCCCATATTTATATGATTGAAAGGAAATATTATATAGAGAACACAATCAATATCATTTGTTTAAGGAAGGAATTGAGTACATAGTACATTCACATTCATTTAAAACCGATAGATCATTAGGAATTACACAACAATTGAAAAGGGTTGTTAATGCAAGTTAGAATTTGGCACTTATGTCTATGCAAGTTAAGGAAGAAAAGAACCCTAAGCATGAAAAATGAGTGTCGTTGCATCACAATACATCTATTATGGTTGATATTGTTCCTATGATAAAATTTTAGAATGATATGAGTACAATCTCTTTCACATGTTCAATTTTGATATTCAACTTACTACTGATCAACAGTATGTGGTTTGTTCCTACAATATTGAATGAATATTTTGTTGAAAAAGGGGTTAATATACTTAACAATATCAGTGCAATGTTGATTGTTATTATGATGAGTTAGATGTACAAGTTCCGAGAAGAATGGACAAGTGATACAGGACAAGTGAGACGAACATGTCCTCACTTAAATTTTGAATGATTCAGGCTTTTGGTGGTCCAAAAGATTCTCAGTGGGAAGGTTTGATCCAGGAGGATCATCTCATTGTCGATCTAAGTTAAAGCCTTCAAAATGTAAAGTAAAGCTTACAGGGATGAAGATCTCATCAAGATATTTCCTACAACATTTGATTTGCACAAAAAGGCCTCCGGATGCAGAAGTTATTGATGTTTGAAGTTTCGACAAAAGTTCAATTATGTTCTCTAATTTTATCATTTAAAGCCTTTTTAATGGATTTAAGCATTCAAAATTTTACATGCAAATAATGGTTATAAAGATCCTGAAATTTTCGGATCACCATCCAACAATCAGAGGATTCCTAATCTACTTGAGTCAGTCAACATGGTCATGGAAGAGGTTCCTCCTTTCTGCAGAGCATGTAATGTATTCCATGATGAAGCAACTTGTCCTAAATTCAATTACATCAATGAAAAAGGTCCTCCTGAAACGAACAATTTTGTACGGTATCCAAATCAACCAGAATACATCAACAATGATGGCAAAAATCATAGTGTGTCTAGATAAATTTGGAAACAAGCTAAGGAAATGGCACAAGAAAAGGATAATGTGACTAAGATTTTTGGAGAAAAACCTACCCCTGAAGAAATCAGAGAGTTGATGAAGTTCAAAGGCTTCACTTATCAGAGAAGGAATACTTCCATCCCTACCAAGTTAGATCTGCATATTCCAAAGGTAACTCATCTTCTTTCCTCATATTTCAATATTGATGTGGTTACCTGGATGGCTAATGCTAAAATGCTTGTTCCCATAACTGAGATCCTTAAGATCGCAAGTCAAAAGGATAAACTGATAAAATCACTAGAAGCACCTAGTGAAAATGTTGTTGAAGAGCCCATAGAAACTGTTTATGAAAAACCTAAAGAAAAGGTCCCAGATAAAACTAAGGATAAAATTCTAGAAAAACCTAAAGAGGTCATCCCTAAGAAACCAAAAGAGGTCATTCCTAATGTTCCTAAAAAAGTGAATGAAGACCTTCCTGTTATATTGCATAGCATGGATCCTCATAAAGAAGATCATCCACCATTCTACGTGTCCTTAGTTTTCAACAACATGTTACTTCATAATTGCATGCTTGACTCGAGCGCTGCATCCAACATCATGACCAGAAAATTCATGGAACAATTGAACCTGCAAATCACAAGACCATATCAGAATGTTTGTGCAATGGATTCCAAAGAAATTGATGTCATAGGTCTAATCATGAATTTACCTATAAAGTTAGCAGCCTATCCTGACATTAATTTAACTATGGATGCAGTAGTGATTGATGTTCCAATCACATGGGGCATGTTGTTATCTAGAAAATGGGCTGCTTCCCTTGGTGGTTGCATTTAGATGGATTGGACCTATGCCATGGTCCCAGCTAACGAAGATGCTCATGTCAGGTTGTATTGGGAGAAGGAAATGAAGTTTCATGTCGAAGACCCTAATGTGTTGGATAATGAATATGTTCATGAGTTAGATAGTTCTCAAAATTATTCCATTTTCGCAAACACATTAGCTCCTATTAAAGAGAAAATCAATGATGACAAAATCAATGGAATTTGCAAAATGAGCTTTGATGGTGCATTTTCTAAATTGGGCAAAGGGGCTGGAATTGTCATTACCCCTCCATCTCAACAAACTTTTAACTTTGCTTTCAGACCTGGTTTTGATGCTTCAAACAATGTTGCACTCTTGCAAGGACTAGAAATAGATAAAGGTACGGGCATAAAAATACTAAGTATAAAAGGAGATTATGATTTAGTTATTTGTCAAATTAAGAACATCTTTGCATGCAAGAGTGAAAGGTTAAAAAAGTATAGAAATGATTTTTGGGATACCATGGAACTGTTTGATGCCCTAAACACCATAGCAATACCTAGAGATGAAAATAAAGAAACAGATCAACTAGCAGTAGCAGCCTCAACCCTCCAACCAATGGAAGAGTTAATCAAAGGCAATGGAAAATTTGAGATCAATTTCAAACCATCCATCCGAGATAATGTAGATCATTGGCAAGTACTCAAAGATGAAAAGAAAATCCCTAGATTCATACATAATGTCCATGAGTTCACTGATTGCAAAATAGGTTATAAGGAGGAAAAGTATGACTACACTGACGAGAAGGATTATCCTAGGAATGTTGTGCCAAAGAGCATAGTAGAACAAGAGCACGTTTTTTACCGACATGATAGGCATAAGCACATAAAGGAAATATTGAAAGCTAGAAACCATATAGAGATCGATATTGGAACTGAAACAGAACCCGAGCTAATCAAAATTGGTAAAGGAACAAGTGAGAAGGAGATAAATGACCTTATAAGCTTAGTTCGGGAATATCGGGATGTTTTTGCCTTTTCATATGATGAGCTCAAGTCATATCGGGAAGATGTTTTCTAGCAAACTATCCCTTTAAAGGAAGATGCCGATACTTTTCGCCAAAAGTTGAGAGATTAATCGCAAGGTGACCCCCATTGTATTAAAAGAGCTTCAAAAGATGCTAGCGGCAGGAATCATAACCCCAACTAGACATTCCTCATGATGTTCAAATCTAGTTGTTGTAAGAAAAAAAATGGAAACCTAAGACTTTGCATTGAATTTAGAAACTTGAACTGGGCTTGCTTGAAGGATAACTACCCTCTCCCAAATATGGAAACCTTGTTGCAAAGACTAATTGGTGCCAGAATGATGTCAATGCTTGATGGTTTTTCAGGATATAACCAGGTGTTGGTCAACAAGGAGGATAGACATAAAATAACTTTCACCACCCCTTGGGGTACTTTTGAATATCTCAGGATGCCTTTTGGACTGCTTAATGATGGTGCAACATTCCAAAGATCCATGGATTATGCTTTCAACGAGCTAATCGACAAAATAATTGAAATATATCAGGATGACTCACAGTTTTTTCCAAGGAAAGAACTGATCACATTGGCCACCTTAGACAAATTTTTGAAATATGTAAAAAATTTGGCACGTCCTTAAACCCAACCAAGTCTGTTTTGGGTGTTGACGAAGGGAAGTTACTAGGTCACATCATCTCTAAATATGGGGTCAAGATTGACCTAGAGAGGGTAGAAACTATAAGGAAAGTTCCTTTGCCTTGTAATAAGAAAGCATTGCAGTCATTCAATGGGAAAATTAACTTCATCAGACGTTTTATTCCCGACTTAACTGAGTTAAACCCATGCAAAGATTACTTAAAAAGGACGCTAAGTTTGAATGGAATAAAGAGGGAAGGGAATCCTTTAATGGAATAAAAGATGTTATTTGTAGATCACCAGTGTTGATTAGTCCCGACTATTCCAAAGACTTCCAAATATTTTCATTTGCATCACCAGACACCATAGCCGAAGTTTTGTTGTAGAAGAATAAGGATGGCCAGGAGCAACCTATAGCCTTTATGAGTAGAGCCCTAAAAAATTCTGAACTTAAGTACACCATCATGGAAAAACAAGCATATGCCTTAGCCAAATCACTTAATCATTTTAGAATGTACATTGGATACTCTAAAGTTATAGGGTATGTGCCTCATGCGGCTGTTAAGGATATTTTTCCACAACAAACTGTCTTGGTATAAGGGGTAAATGGGTCTTTAAGATCCAAGAATGTGACTTAGAAATCAAACCCACCAAGTTAGTTAAAGGTCAGGGTTTAGCCCGCATGATGGCTGAAGGGAATGAGCAAGTACTAGGGATGGTATGTCAGAATAATGAGTTAGTACAGGTCAGATAAGATGAGCTTCAACGTCTTGAACAGGTTCCTTGGTATGCAGACATCATCTATTTTCTAACCAACCTCAATTGCCATGATCATCTAATTGGCCATAAAAGAAGGGCTTTGAGGCTGAAAGATACAAAATTTTATATCACCCAAGATGGGCTAGGATGGAAGAATCCAGATGGTCTAATTATTTGATGCATTGATGAGCCAGAGTCCAAAAAACTCATGGCTGCATTTCATTCTGTATTTTGTGGAGGACACTATGCGACCAAGACAACTGCCCATAAATTCCTTAGAGCAGGGTACTATTGGCCCACTCTATTCTCGGATGTTCATAAACACGTCAGAAGTTGCCAACATTGTCAACTTTTCACAGGGAAACAAAAATTAGCAGCCTTGCCTCTAAAACCTGTAGTTGTCCAGGCCCCTTTTCAACAGTGGGGCCTTGATTTCATTAGTCAGTTTAAGGATAAATCTAGCAATGGTTATACTTGGATCCTAACTGCCACTGATTATTTTACCAAGTGGGTGGAAGCAATCCCCATGAAAGCAGCAACTGATAAGGTCATCATGGAATTCTTAGAAGATAAGATTATTACTAGGTTTGG